>JACVVK020000084.1:1067500-1100000 GCA_018292915.2 Batillaria attramentaria
TCAGCTGAAATGTTGCGCACTGGTTTTTAATCGCGGATGAAAGATAATTAGAAAGAGCTTGTAAGGGAGGTAATCGGATTTTACTGAAGAGGCGCCGATTCATTCACTTGATGAATAAATTAATTTTTCGACCAATCAGAAAGAGACTACGCTTGGAAACAAACACATGGCTGCCTACGCTTGTACGGGCGACCAACAGTAGTGAAACAGTTTTCTTTCAGCGAGAAAACGATGCGAAGAGTCTCGGAATGTCGCGAAAGGTGGTCTTTGTTCGTCTGCACTCAAGGAGACGTCGCTCGTCATTCTTTGGAAGCCTTTAGTGACCTCAACGTTGACGAGGCAGGGTTTCACAAGAAATGCTACAATCGATTACAGGCATATCATAGTTCAAGGTAAGTTTCTGCAACTTTTGTTCGTGGTGCTTCGGATTAGGTTTGATTTATTAAATTGAATGAGAAGTTCGTGAAAATAGTATGTAATCACAATGATAATATGAGCATTTTTCAGTGATCTTGATAATTACGTTGCCGGACCTCATAATATAGACAGGTCTAGACTTCTTTGTAGTCACGGTCAACTTCAACGTAGCACGATGAATAGCGTATATTTAAAAAAAAAAAAAAATTGAGAGTTCCACTACTTCCTAGATCAGTACTAATTGAGTTGTTTGGGGAGGGGATCGGGGAGTATTTCAGCTGTGCCAAGCATCCTGCCTAAGGTCACTATATGCCTGTTGCTGGTACAATATTTTTCAGATGAGGCCAACAAGAGGCAACTTTACCATGGGAGCATGTATCTGAGGGAGCAGGTCATGTCAGTGACATCACCAGCAGTATGGCCTGCTGACAGCAAGGATCTCACAACGGAGCATGCTATGGAGATGGTTCTTGTGGGCTTGTTCAATTTATTGGTGTGGATGTGTGGTACTTCTATTAATGAAGTTTGGCTGGACAAATTTGCTGATGTCAGTGGGACTGTAAAGAGAAAGATTCTTGCCACTGCACAAGACATCTTACATGTAGCTAACAGTGCAGATGAAGCTGAGAGCCAGGTGTGTGATGGTGCTTCAGATTGTGACAGTGACACATCAGAGTATGACAGTGATATCTGAGGTGACAGAAATTACTGGTAAAGCCACAGCATTGGGGGCTAAGGCAACGCCAGTGTAAATTCTGACAGTGACGTCTGAGGTATTAACAATTAAAGCCACAATATCTGAGAGTGTGACAACACCAGTTTAAATTCTCACAGACCAGTCAGATGATGAGACAGGGCATTCAGGTGCTACACCAAGAGACCGTGAAAACAGACCATGCAGTTTTCTGCCTTGTATTGTAAGTAATTATGAGCATTACTGTTTCGTTATGCTGTTCAACTTTATCGTTTTAAATACTAATGGCACTGTACTCAGTCAGGAGTTTTTTTTTTTTTTCAGCTTTATTGCATACTGCTGCGTCTCAATCTCCTCATTCCCAATATAATATATTATGATGTTTGTTGCCCATCTTTACAATAAACTTTGTTGAGTGGTGTCATTTTTTACATCTCAGTATTGGTAAGACCAGAGAAATGGTATTGATTTCAGGGAAAAAAGCCAAGTATGTTGATCCTGTAGATATTAAGGGGGAGGTATTTCAGAGGGTTGACCTATATATTATATACTTGGGGGTGATTATTGACAGCAGACTGAACTGGAATGCTAACACTGATCATGTGATAAAGAAATCTCAATCCAGACTGTACTCCTTGAGGAAATTACACTCTTTTGATGCTAGTGAGAAAACTCTGAACATGTTTTACACACATGTAATACATGTCCATTGTACTTTTTGTAGGCAGTGTCCTCTTCTTGGGCTGTGTCTGTTGGGGTAGTCAGATCTCAAAACAGGACAGGGGTAGAGTGGACAAAGTTGTAAAGAAAGCTGAGTCAGTGGTGGGGAAACCCCAGAAGAGGCTTGAAGTGATAATTTATTATAAGAGACTTGAGAAAAAAACATCTCTGTCATGTCCAGTGTCTGACAGTGACACCCCCTGTTCAGCCTCATCGAGGGCCAGAGAAGTACATTCAGTGGGAGAATAATTACTCCTGCAAGCCAAACTTAAAGGCATAGGAGATCTTTCTTGCCTGAAGCTACTAAAGCGTTTAATTGATGATTAGAACTTAGCTTTGATCAGATAACTGTAGGTCTTAGTCTGTTTTCAGAGCGTGCCGTCCACTACCTGTTGCTGCTGTACAGTGTGCTGCTAAAGTGAAATAACCCCTGTTGTGGTTGTGTTCTCAAAGTATTCTAACAGTTTTAGTTCTTTTTATATTATGTTTGAAATTATGAGGCAAGATGACTAGTGCATTGGAAATCCGAATGTATTTCACCAGGTGATGTATGGCGTGGAGGTGTGGAGTGTACGACTATGGCTGAGTGTGTGTGCGCATGTGATATGTGGATGAGCAGATAAGTGTGCAAAGCATGGTTGATTTTATGTGGAGATTTTGTTTTTGTGATGGACTAAATTATTTTGAATTACAGTTTTCTTCTTAATCATGAAATTCATAACAGTATTTCTGCCAGGAGTGTATTTGATGGGTGTATGAGTGAAGAGTGCGTGGATGCATGGTGTAAATTACATAGGCGTACACCAGTAGATCAGTGCCTATGATGAACTATAGTAGTATCCCCTGAATTGTAGATTTGTTTTTAATAATGTAATTATAATACGTAGCTTCACTATGTAGTATGTATTATGTGTGCAGGTTATTTCACTTTGTGGTGTGTGGCATGGCGGTATGCATGAGAAGAGTGTATGCTATGACTATGGATAAGTCACTTAAGTGTGTGGGTGCATATATATATGTGATGGGTGGACGCGCGTGTGGGTGCATGGCTGATTTCTTCATGGAGATTTTGTTCTTGTGTCATAATAGTTGTACTGTGTATTATGTGATCAAGAGCTGTACACGATAAATTTTCCTGAGGGGATTAATAAAGTTCTTATCTTCTTATTATCTCTCTTATATTTTTCCTACCTGCAAGTAACCTTAACTGCCAAATTTGTTTACTAATCATGTATAGTTTATATTGTCATAGGCAAAAGGGACAAGACAGATTGTTTTGAATAGAATAGTGCATCATTTGCAGCCACAAAACATCACAGTATTGATACTTCTTATGAAGGGTCATCACAGACTTGTCCCTCATTTTCTGAAGTAGTGCGCATACTTACGTTTGGGATCTCTTCAGATTTGAAATCAGCGTGAAATTTACATTTAGGGACACTTAAAATTTTGTGATTTGCACAAATTTGAAAAAAACTCAAAAACTAGGCCTTTTAGAGGCCTCTGGCCCACGGCCTATTGTGTTTGGCCTTTTACAAGAACCGGGCAATAGGCCCAAAAAAAAATAAAAAAAATCAGCACCCCTCCCTGAAAACTGATTGATCCGGCCCTGATGCGTGCGTGCGTGTGTGTGTGTGTGTGTGTGTGTGTGTGTGTGTGTGTGTGTGTTCTTTCACCCTATTCTGTGGTGTTGTAGTAATCATGTTGTTTCCTGTGTACTGCGTTTGGAGTTGCAGTCGCCATAGCTCTTCGATTTGTTGGTCTTGTTGTAAAACCGTGATTTTTGTGATTTTTTTTTAAAATACATATATGAAAACTTATGACCTAACTGTTTATCAACCATGAAGATTTAAGATCTAAGCTCCCAATAAAAAAGTTTCCGAAGTGTTACAAAAATTTACAAAGTCGACCGTGCAAGCACAGTCAGCCCTGTCACAGTTGCAGAGTTTTCAGCGTCCCTGCAACCCCAATAAAACCCAAGGGCAGCCTGATTTCACAGCTCAGTTTGCGGTTTGACACTGAGCGAGAAAGATCGTGCAGCACTCAACATCCGCTAGACACAGGTAGCGATGTGTCTCGCTCACTGACCAAACTGAAGCCAAATAATGTCACGGCAAACTCTGGTTTTATAAGGGTCCCCGAAGCGCTGAAAACTCTGCAACTGTGACAGAGTTGCCTGGATTATGCACAGTCGAAGGAGTAGCAGTTTAAAAAAACCAAAAAAACGCAATGTTTGCGGCGTTTTGCTGAGATTGCAGAGCTTTAATCTGGAAAAAAAAAAAAAAAAACAGACGACGAAGTCTTTCCACACAGTGTTACTGCAGTTTTATAATTGGGGACGGAGTCTATACGACTTATGTTTTTTGGGAGAGTGTTTCAAAGGGTGAGCGCCTGGTGCGAAACCGACCGCTGCTCATAGCATGTTTTTGTTCCAATACCTGGAACACGAAGGACACATGAGGCACGTGCACTGCTGCTAACTATTGTGTCCTGCAAACGGAACGCACAGTCGACTCCGGCAGCTGTGTGAATCACGCTTCACTGAGTTCATGCAACGACAGGTGTCACCATGAAATTTGCCAGTGCGCGAGGGATAAACACGTAACCAGCACCAGTGCCAGCGCTGTCAAAAAGGGCCCGGTTGATTTTCGTGAGATAGGACCCGACCGACATCATCTACACGGTAAGTTTGTTTTAACTCTTTCTATACTGACGCTACCATCACATGTCTGACGCTAGCTGCCCGGTGCAACACCTAGCCGCCTTCTTTTGGTCATTCTTTTTAAACCGCAGGAAAACACACACACACACACACACACACACACACACACACACACACACACACACACACGCACGATAACCAACAAAAACAGAAACCATTTCTAAGGGAGGTCACTCCAAGAAAATCTAGTGACGGCTAGCAACGGCGGAACAGAACGAAGATTTCGCACACTACTGACTGTTACGGCTATAGTCGCAGCGCAGCAATGGGGAGGGAAATCTTGTGACGGCTATAGTCGTAGCGCGGCAGTGAGGACTGAAATCTTGTTACGGCTATGGTCGTAGCGCGGCAGTGGGGACTGAAATTTTGTGACGACAATTCGCGTAGCGCGGCAGTGAGGACTGAAATCTTGTTACGACTATAGTCCGTAGCGCGGCAGTGGGGACTAAAATCTTATTACGACTATAGTCCGTAGCGCGGCAGTGTGGACTGAAATCTTGTGACGACTATAGTCGTAGCGCGGCAGTGTGGACTGAAATCTTGTGACGACTATAGTCCGTAGCGCGGCAGTGTGGACTGAAATCTTGTGACGACTATAGTCGTATCGCGGCAGTGTGGACTGAAATCTTGTGACGACTATAGTCCGTAGCGCGGCAGTGTGGACTGAAATCTTGTGACGACTATAGTCCGTATCGCGGCAGTGTGGACTGAAATCTTGTGACGACTATAGTCGTAGCGCGGCAGTGGGGACTGAAATCTCGTTACTGCCATAGACGTAGCGCGGTAGTCGGGACTGAAATCGTGTTATTACTATAGTCGTAGCGCGGCAGTGGCTGAAATCTTGTTACGACTATAGTCGTAGCGCGGCAGTGGGGACTGAAATCTCGTTACTGCCATAGACGTAGCGCGGTAGTCGGGACTGAAATCGTGTTATTACTATAGTCGTAGCGCGGCAGTGGGGATTGAAATCTTGTTACGACTATAGACGTAGCACGGCAGTGGGGACTGAAATGTTGATAAGACCATAGTCGTAGCTCTGGCAGAATTCCTTCTTTTTTTTCTTTTTTTTTTCTCCTGTTGTCGAAAGTTGACCTGATCGAACGTTCCAATGCAGTATTGTCCAATTATGGTTCTTCCTCTCGCCCCGGGAATTATCTCGGGCGTGTCCTGTCTTCTCTTAAATAAGGCGGGTCATTTTCGTGGGCCGGCTGATATCGACGGCCTCTCCTCGTTTTGCCCACAACCCCTCGGACCTCCCTGTTCACGTGTTCATCCACCGTGTAACGATCGGCCGTGAACTGCGCTCACCTTAGCCACTCGGAATAATTTATTTATTTTATTGCCTCCACCAGAAAGGCGCTAGGAGGCGTGTATGGGTGCCCACGCTGTCTGTGTTCTTCGTGTCCTTTTAATTCTGACACAAGGTGAAGGTCACCTGTGGTAGCCGTGAGTCACGGAGTTGCAGAGTGCAAGGGCACTTTAATGTCTTGATATGTTCGTAATGAGTTCGTAATGAGGGGAAAACTGCCGCTTGCAAAGCTCCGAGGCTATCTGCCATATGAAGAGATGCTCCTTTTGGCCAGAGCGACCGTTTTCGTGATTTGGTGGCTTCTAAACGTAGAGAAACGTAACTTCTTCTTTTTTTTTTTGCCTGACGCTTCGGTGTCTTTATTACACACCGATCGACAAATCTGCTTACATAGCCACCGGTCACCGCTGTCTAGCTGGTCTTCAGTCGGCAACCAAATAACGGCGTTTGCGCGGCAGTACGCGGTACTCTTCTACGTACGTGAAACATCATTATACGCCAAACAGAGTCACCACAATGGTTTCAGACTTTACCCTGTTCCCCAAGTGCACGGGTTAAAGATCTAAGCTCCCAACAAAAAGCTTTCCGAAGTGTGAAAAAGTTTTTACAGAGTCGACCGTGCAAGCACAGTCAACTCTGTCACAGTTGCAGAGTTCACACAGTGTCCAGAAACAGCGACAAATCTGTGCCGAAAAAAACTGCCCCCACTTCCTGTCGGGATCCGTCCACGCTACTGTGCATATCTCCGTGCAGTGGTCATCCGTCCGTGCAGTGGTCATCACAGCAGCCGTGGCCGAGTCAGCACTGTCCACAATGACTCCCATACAAGTCGTGTCACTTTTGAATTTGGTCAGTGTCGCTCGTATGCCGTGCTGTCGCCGTCAGAATGGCGCAACAAATGTTGACGGTAAGTTTGTTTGTTTGTTTTCCTTAAATTTGCCGAGATGTGTGAGAAATGGAGCACGCGGGCACTCAGATTTCCCAAGCGCGTTTTATCGGAAGCAGCATCTCCAAATTGCGGTTTACCTTTCGTTCTGTATGCTCGAGCTGAAATGTTTACGCAAGAAACAAAATTGCTTTCCAATACGTGTACTTACCGCTAGTAGCATAGCTTGCGCCATATCCAACATCGCTCAGTCGTCTAAACTGATGTATCCGCGACGTGGTCACATAATGAGCCGGGTTGCACGGGGATGTGCACAGTAGCGTGGACGGAGCCCGACAGGAAGTGGGGGCAGTGTTTCGGCACGGTCTTGTCGCTGTTTC
The DNA here is from genome assembly GCA_018292915.2 of Batillaria attramentaria. Taxonomy (NCBI): domain Eukaryota; kingdom Metazoa; phylum Mollusca; class Gastropoda; family Batillariidae; genus Batillaria; species Batillaria attramentaria. Next base: position 1,074,629 of record JACVVK020000084.1, read on the forward strand.
TGGACACTGTGTGAACTCTGCAGCTGACAGAGTTGACTGTGCTTGCACGGTCGACTCAGTACAATTCTTTCACACTTCGGAAAGCTTTTTGTTTGGAGCGTAGATCTTTAAGCGCATTCGATGAAAAGTTTTCCACAGCATTGTTGTATGCCTGTCAAACGTATTGAGACTTTAAAGGTCTGCAGTCTCAGCAAAACGCCGCAAACATTGTTTTGTTTTGTTTTTTAAACTGCGACTCCTGCAACTGTACATAATGCAGGCAACTCTATCACAGCTGCGGAGTTTTCAGCGCCCCGGAAGCTCTTATAAAACCAAAGCGAGAGTTTGCAGTGACTCGACTGTGCATTTGGTCAGTGAGCGAGACGCATCGTTACTGCGTCCAGCGGATGTTGTGTGCTGCACGAGAAGACTATAGCCACTGCGATCTTGCACTATCAGGGGGAGCCGGGGAGGTCGTAGAGCGTTGGACTTCTAATGCTCGGGTCGTGAGTTCGATCCCGGCTGGGGCCAAATATTTGTGCTGGCTTTTTCATCGTTGCCCCGTCTTTGATATCACCCTATGTGGTGGAAAAGGACGCTAAACCCCCCCCCCCCCCCTTGCTCTATCAGTGTCCAAACGTAGACTGAGCTGTGAAATCCGGCTCCCCTTGGCTTTTATAGAGGTTTCAGGGACGCTGAAAACTCTGTAACTGTGACAGAGTTGACTGTGCATTTTGCACGGTAGGATAGGTTTTTTTTTTTTTTTTTAAACACACTGTTTGTTGCTTTTTGTTTAGATTGCAGACCTTTAAGCGCACTCGAAAAGTTTTCCGCAGCATTGTTGTATCCCTGACACTGAAACGTAATGAGAATTTAAGGGGACACCTGTCGCTTGCTCCCAGCCCGCAGATTAGCCTGAACTGATTAGCATGAGAAAAGCATGATATCATGATGATGTGCCCAAAAAGTAGAGCTTTTTCTGGGCTGTTGTTGCTAGGGTATGAGCCACAATGCATGGCTACCGTTCGATGAGGCTCAACACAAGAGGCGGGAGCCTCAATACGCTTTATGGAGATATTGCAGTCCGTGAGTTCATGGTGAGTTCAAATTTCAGGCTGGTTGTAGAAGTCACTTGGGGGAGGGGGTCGGTGGCAACGTTACAAGTGTACAAGACTCTTAAAAGAACAGAGTTTGTAAACACCACTGACCATATAGTGGAAACGTCTTAGCAAAACACTGTGGTGTTGTTGTTGTTGTTTTGGTTTTGGTTTTTTTTTAAATTTTTTATACACAGTAGGAGTTGTGCATCCTAAAGAAACCTCATCACAATCACACACACACACACACACACACACGCACACACACACACACACACACACACGCACACACACGCACACACGCACGCACGCACGCACGCACGCACAGCCGTTACTATTCTTCTCTTGCTCATAGCATACCAAGACGACAATAATGTATAGGTTTTAATTATTACTTTAGGCCAACAATCCGACGACAAACACGAACAACCACCGGCAGAGCAAAAATGTGAATGTCTTCGTGACAAAATTCAAGAACAGTCGACCCTCTCCCGTACCAACCCCCCCCCCCCCCACACATGCCCACACACACGCGCGCGCGCACACACACACACACACACACACACACACACACACACACACACACACACACACACACACACACACACACATCCCCCTTTTAAAAACAAACGTTGGGAGGGGGGGGGGCGAAGACACTTTTAATCCTCTTTCAATAATGTCACAGTATCTCCGTCAGACAGATCCAGATGGCTTGTACGCTGAGAGAAAAGCATAATGCGCTCTGGTGTATACACCACAGTAAGGTCATTGTGAACTTTCTTTAAGTCGCTCTTCCATCATTCTCTAGCTATCTCTCCGCGACATACGGCTCGGGGTTTTCCCGCGAGAAGCAGGCTCGTAGGGGGATTAATATCATTTGCCCACTACGTCTGGATCCCTCTTCCAAGAGACCATGTCTCAGTTGAATCTAAGAAATCAGGAAAGAACACTTCCCCACGTCTTAATTAGATTTCTCTCTCTCTCTCTCTCCCCCCCCCTCTCTCTCTTTTTCATTGAACTGTCGTTGAATATTTTCTTATGTCGCAAATCAAGGGATTTCTTTTTTTGCTGGCTGCTTGATAATTTGATAATGTAACTTTGTAAGAGGTTTTGGAATAAGGGGCTCTCTGGGAAATTTGAAGTGCGCTGAAGGATACTGCCCAAATCTGATAATATGTTGTTTGTTTTTTCTTGGGGTGGGGAGAGGTGGGGGTGGGGTGGGGGGGGGGGGGGAGTAAACCAAATGCAAATGTTCGTGGCAAGGACAATGTTTTTAACTCTCAAAGGAAAATGGAAGTGAGGTGTGCTTATATGATTCAATAACGAGCATCCCTGAAGGCTAAAGGAGAGATTCAAAGGAGGCCCTCTAAGTACAGGCCTAGCAAGAGGCCCGATAGTATTCAAAGTACATAGGACGGACTTCAAAGGATGCAGGTTACGGAGCAAGAGGGCCGGTATCATTAAAACTTAATTTCTATTGTATTCCTGACTTTTTAGTGTTTTTAAAACTACACAGAACGGAATTCAAATCAGCTTAGGGAGAAAGAGGACCTGTACTATTAATGATAATTTCCCTTGTTTTCCTGAGATTTTGTTGTTCCTAAAATTACACAGAACTTAACTCATAAGGACTTAACGGACAAATAAAACAGGTTAGGGAGTAAGAGGTTCGGTATCATTAATACTAAGTTCCCTTGTTTTCCTGACTTTAAAGTGTTCCTTATTGAGCTCTTGACCTCCTTTGTGGGAACGGGTAAAAACAGTTCATGCTTCAGCCCGAAAAAAATCTCATACCTGAGGTAGCCTGTGTGCCTGTCCCCGACTCGTGCTGTTCACCAGAGAGCACGGGATTTATCGGGCTGAGCTGTAGACTGGGAAAAGACGCAGACTTGTGGAGAATGTGATAATTATGTTATGCCAAAACACAACGACCGGGTGATTTGTGCGAAAAAAAAATCGCGAAGAACCTAGCATTAACTTTTTCATGTCCATGCACCCAGCGTTTGCGCAGACCCCTTGCATACCGGCGCCAACCACACACCTAGACCCCGGGCGCTGACGCGTGAGGACGCTATTACCAAACACCCACAACCCATGTTATATCCGCTTTCACGGTGGCCGCTATGCCCAATTTTTCCTATGAAAAATCTTTGTCCATAAAAGTGCTCATAATTATCTTTCAAACCGTACCAAACACGATTAGGAAGCTTTGGAGAAAGATCTCTTTAAAAAAAAAAATGAAAATGCTAAAATGGCCCGGTTGGCAAGGGTTGTGCACACACACAGCGCCTGGGTCACGGGGGAATTCCACGGTGCAAGGTCAAGGTTGGCAATGAGTGAATGGTTGGTTGGTTAGCTGGGGTTTATCGTTCCACGCCACAACGAGGTGACTGGAGACGGCCCTGAGGGGCAGGTTATGGGGGAGGGGATAGCTACCCTAACTGAACAGTCCAACTGAACACTTATTCAATCCAGTCAGACTGCCACGTCGGCCACATTTTATGTATCCTTGACAAGTTACACAAACAGATCCAGTTCACAGTCAGAGAAAGAGGGTCAAAGTGAGAAAGGTCTGTACAAAGTTTTGGTCCTGTCGGGATTCGAACCCGGGACCTTTCGATCTCGAGTCCAACGCTCAAACCGGGCAGGGGCAGGTTATGGAGCAGGGGATAGCTACCCTAAAGGCCATGTCACACGAGAGGGCAAAAACACTTGAAAACATTGTTTTCAGATGTTTCGCTGCGAAACAACGTGTTTTGTCGTGTGACATACTTCACAACAATGTTTTCAAAACATGTTTCGATCGTGTTTTCAGTTTTAGAGCCTGCCCTAAAATCCGAAAACATGTTTTGTGTTTCAACCAATGAAAGTCGCCGTGCGGAGCGTCAAGTGACAGCTTCCCGTATGAAGGAAAAGAGACATCGACTTTACCCAGAAACCCCATCCAGAGGTATTTCATACGCATTGAAGTTCTACATACAAGAAAATGGTGTCTAGTAAGGTAGGAAAGTCTTGACCGTAGCGGGACGCGTTTCGCCGGAATTTCACCGGCTCATCAGCCACCTTCATCGGCCACCATCAGTCCAGCTGAACACTTATTCAATGCAGTCAGATTGCCAGGTCGGCCACAGTTTATGACAAGTTACACAAACAGATCCAGTTCACAGTCAGAGAAAAAGGGTCAAAGTGAGAAAGGCCTGTACAAATTTTTGACCCTGTCGGGATTCGAACCCGAGACCTTTCGATCTCGAGTCCAACGCTCAAACCGTTGAGCCACCGACTCCCCCCTCCCCCCCCCTGCCCTTGGCAATGAGTTAACCTTTCCGACGTCTTCTTGTTCCAGTGACGTAAGGGGACCGTTTTTCCCATTTAACAGAACCACGCATTCGGCCATCATTCAATTAAGGCGCAGCGGCTGCAGCAGCAGCTACTGCATCGATTCCTAACCTCCCAATTACAATGACAACGATAGACGTGAACACTGCGACACGGAGTCTTAACTCTTGCCATAAGTCCGGCAGATCCTGATTCTCACTAACCATGTGCGTCTGTTGTCTTGCTCCCAGGTCTTCCTTCCAGTCCTTTGGCAGCTGACTCAGACCGAGAGAAGCCACTAAGTGCAAAATCGGGAAGGGAACTGTCAATGGTAAACACAGCGAGCATTCTCTCTCTCTCTCTTCCCTTAGATAGTTTATACTTAAAAAAAAAAACTTTTTCATTGTTTGTTTTGATTTTTCTTCTCAATACCCTTTAATGTAGAATAGCAGGACAGCATGTAAGATAGGCAGCAATGCCTAAATGCTCTATCCTGAATAAAAAACGTTTCATCATCATCATCATCATCTCCTCTCTCTCTCTCTCTCTGCGGTGTGCGATTTTTGGTTCTTATGTACTTTTTTATCCTTCCCTTCATATTCTTCTTTTGAATCTTCTTCTTTTTTTACGGTAGTGTAGCAACGGCAAGTTTGAAAATGGTCTTTGTATGCCTGCAACTTCTTCCGTTGCAACTTCTCCCGTTATCTCGTTTATTTCTCTCTCTCTCTCTCTCTCTCTCTCCTCTCTCTCTCTCTCTCTCTCTACAGTTCAGTCATGTACAGAGCCACATCATTCGAACTTGTCTGATAAGGTTCAGGTTTGGCGTTTCACCGATTAAAGCTCATAATCTGCGTTATGCTGATGCTGAACCCCTGAGTAAATTATGTCCACTGTGGCAGACTGGTATTGAGGGCGAGCTACATGTTCTTTTATACTGTCACAGTCTTTCTGACATACGTACCCGGTTTATTCCTAGAAAATATTGGAACCGTCCAAGCAGCTTTCGACTCACTTTGCTAATGGCCTCAAGTAACTATTATACAGTTAAGAACCTGGCATTATGTATTTTTCTAGCTTTCAGAAAAAGACAACAGTTGCTCAGCTGAGTTGATATACTTTATTTTGCACTTTGGTTATTTCCTGTACAAGTATTGATGTGTATAAGAATGTCTGGATGTCACTCTCAACTTTGAATGGGCCTATGGCCTATCAATAAACAATTCTGATTCTCTCTTCTCTCTCTCTCCCTCCCTCCCTCCCTCCCTCCCCCTCTCTCTCTCTCTCTCTCTCTCTCTCGGAATGTCTGTGATGTGTATGGGGAGCCGGGGCAGCCGAAAGGTAGAGCGCTGGACTTTCAATGCTCGGGTCCTGAGTTCGAATCCCCGCTGGGGCCAAATCTTTGCGCTGGCCTCTTTCTCGTTGCAGCGTCTTTGATATCACGTATACGCGGTGGAAAAGGACGTTAGGCCCCCCCCCTCCAAAAACAAAACAAAACCAACCCCCCCCCCCCCCCAAAAAAAAAAGAACCAAAAATACCCCAACAACAAAAAACATAAAAAACAAACAAAAACCAACAAACAGCAGCAAACAAAACAGAACAAGATGAAAACAACAAACAGAAAAGAAAAACATCCTTTACGTGTCAGGGGAAGCCTCTAAACTGTAGAAGTTTCGTTTTCGGCCGGACCTATACCCCCCCCCCCCCCTTCTCCAACGGGGCCCAGCTCCTGCATCCCACCGTATCCTACGCGGTGCCCATCCAATTGATTCGCCCCCACCCCCTTGCCCTCCCCCCTCCTTTTCCCAATCTTCTGGAGATCTGTATATGTTATAAAAAAGAAACTCATTTTACTTCCAACATGACTGTTTACTTTTCCTATTTTTCTGTTGACGTTTATTGTGCAAGTACAAGTTATGTACATCTGATAGACCCCGTGCGGATGCTCCGATGCAATAGCCAAAGTGGGCCTGGCTTCGTTTGCAACACGTGACTTACTGGGTCAACGATTGTTTCTGACAGGGAGATTTCCAGATTGCTTTTGTGTCTCTGGGAACGCTTGCATGGTTTAACACGGATACAAGGTCCTACGGGCAGAGAGAGAGAGAGAGAGAGAGCGAGAGAGCGAGAGGGGTCAGCGCTTGCTTTGCCGAAAGTGAAATGCCTGACAGAGTAACAAGGGATATGACTGCGCAGGCAGTTAAAACAAATACGTCATTCAGCTAATGAAATCTCCTGCCTTGGAGACACGAAAAGTTTTGCCGGTTTGGGTCGTCCGAATTCAAAATCGGCTGACGGCAGCACTCTTGTGAAGAATTATTGTAGCACTTTTAAACGGGCCAATTCCATCTTTGCTGAGCCAGCGTATGTTTGGGAACAGCCGGTTTCGCTCGTGAGTGCGCCTGTACGCTCGAGATACTCTATCTTGATGATTAGTACAGCTCTTAATGCGATACAGTGTTGTTTACACTTTGCGCGAGCGGTCGAACATTCAAATTTTATGACTGTTGTTACACTACGCTCGGTGTGGTCGCCGCGTCATCGAGTACGCTTCTGTTGGCTCAGTGCTAGCATCACAGACGCTGTCACTGTACAGGTGTCTTAAGTGGTGTGATGAGAGATTCCACGAAAACAGCTCAGAACAGTCTGTGAGCATAAAAAGAGTAGCATCAGACGCTTTGAGATGTCAGAATGAAGTCATATGGACAGCGATCGTTTCTGTACCCGAGGACCAACCCTTTGGAACACACTTCCGCAAAGCATCAGACACACAGACTCAGTCCTCAGCTTTAAAACGTCCATTAAGACACACCTGTTTTCAGCACAGCAACAATGATGAGTGAATAACAGACACTCTGTGTGTGTGTGTGTGTGTGTGTGTGTGTGTGTGTGTGTGTGTGTGTGTGTGTGTGTGTGTGTGTGTGCTTTTAGCTATTTCAGTGCTTTTTACCTTCCTAGTAGTTTTGAGTTTCTTTTAGTTATTTTACCTCTGTAAGCGCTTAGAGCTCACAGAGAATAAGCGCAAATAAATATCCATTATTATTATTATTATTATTGTTATGATGGATGCAGCCACATCCACTAGACAGTCTTGAAGGATATTTCTCATTTAAACCCAACAGACTTTGAAAATATATTTCCATCTTGTTTTAGCGTGGAAATTTTATGTTTTAAAGGGCCTGGCAGAAAGGGACCCCCATTAGCCGCGAATTAGTCTTTGTTGCTTGCGCGGCGTTAAGCCTTAACTAACTAACTAACTAACTAACTAACGTCCATTACACCATTAAGGCCGTTCTTAACCGGGCGAACCACCAGTCTGGCGAACTTGTTCGGCGAACTGTGTATTGTATACGAACAGGGCAAGCGCACGCACGTACATAGTTCCAGAGGTTCGGCCGGACTAGTTCTCTTTCTTAACCGACCGTTAATGATATGCATACGTCATCGCCCGAACAAGGCGGACTCGGAAGTTGAGACAATCGTAAACAACCAAAATGGGCGCCTTCGTAGATCGAGACGACCAGGCATTTGCGGTAGTTATCGTTTTGAGTGAACTCTTGGGAGCCGAGGAAGAGGAGATAAGAGGAAAAGAGCGCAAGAGAGGGAAATGTGAAGTGAGTCGATAGCCGCGATGCCGTCCGCCATTTTCCTCAAGTTTGTACATGCGCACAACAGCTCTCCCCGAGCAACCAATCAGAGCGCAGGATCGGCAAAAGGATCGCGAGGGTTCCCACGACACGCTATGCAGTCCTCGAACCTAGTTCGCCGAACCTTTCGAACCAGGGTTTCCGCACAAGTATTTGGTCGGTTAAGAAACAACGTGCGCGAACCTAGTTCGCCGTACTCTCCGAACCTAGTTCGCGAACCAAAAGTCTGCCCGGTTAAGAACGGCCTTTAGCCCGACCGCTATTTTCAAGTCGCAGGGACACGCCGCCATCGAGCCCCTGCCCCGTAGGATACCCTGGGAGGGCTGGCCGTCTTACCGTCGAATTAGAAGCATAATCCAGGACCGAGTTTCCTGCGTTCGTAATTCAATTAAGTTATCGACGATTGGTGTTCTTGTACCTTGCATTCATTCTGATTTGGCGGCAACCGCTGACGACGCTGGTCCCTGTGGGATTATTTGTGGTGGTGTTGGAGATTTTGGGTCAGGTCCCTGATAAGCAGGGACTGGTGTGTGTGCGTGCGTGCGTACGCGCGCGCGCATGTGTGTGTGGGAGCCGGGGTGGCCGAATGGTAGAGCGTTGGACTCGCAATGCTCGGGTCGTGAGTTCGTATCCAGGCTGGGGCCAAATATCTGTGCTGGCTTTTTCATCGTTGCCCCGTCTTTGATATCACCCGTATGTGGTGGAAAAGGACGTTAAACCCTCAAACACCCACCCATCCACCCGCGCGCGCGTGTGTGTGTGTGTGTGTGTGTGTGTGTGTGTGTGTGTGTGTGTGACCTGTGGGAATCCTTAAAATGGACGCAAGTGTTTCCGGTGCTACTAAAAAGTTTCGATGATGATCACTCTAACTGGGCGGTCGGTGGTCTAGTGGTTAAGAGACTTGTCACCAGTGCGAGAGGTCAGGGATTCCAGTCCCACTCGGGGCGAAGAATTTTTCCTTCTCGTATGTGGCACCGTTCATTCGGGCCGATCGTCGGGGGTTCTCTCCGGGTACTCCGGCTTCCTCCCCCCTCTGCTTTGGAAATGTTCAGCCCACCAAATTTGAGAAATAAATGCAATTCTAACTTCCAAAATTTAAACAGCTGAGCTGAGCCTTTGCACCACGTGCTTGTAATGTGTTTATGTCCACTGTGTGAGAGAATGCGTGTGATTCACGTGAGCGTGCGTGTTGGGTTCAGTTTGCGGCGCTTTGAACCGATTCATGAAATTGGGTAAAGCGCATATACAATACTCATTATTATTATTATTATTGATGGAAAGTCCATATGTTTGAAATTATGAACATGCCCACGTCTTTGCGATGTAGTAACGCGTTAGTCAAAGTCATTGTCTGGTTGATAAATGGCCCCCTTTCTCAGTTTCAAAGCCGAGACGCCGAAACCCACCGCGGGAAACACTCTGTGCTCCTCAAATTTAAAAATGGAAACACTCGGCGGTGCCGTTTTTGTGCTCGGGTCGTGAGTTCGAATCCCGCCGGCTGGGGCCAAATATTTGTGCTGGCCGTTTTTCTCGTTGCCCCGTCTTTGATATCACCGTTATGTGGTGGAAAAGGACGTTAAACTCCCAAACACCCACCCACCCACCCCACCCGCGGTGCCATTTTTGAAGCGGGGAAGCACCGGGACCACCGAGAAAGATGCGAGTATTCGCAGCCTCCTAAGATCCCGCGCCCATAGTTCCTCCTCCTGGGGCCGCCGCCCAGGGTGATTTGTCGTCACTAGGACACGTGATCTCGGGCAGACGACAAAGCCCTGCCACGCTCCCGACGTGGGACTTTGAGAGTACTGTGTGTGCTTGTCGCCCTCTCCATCATCCGTTGGTCCTGTTCTTTTCTTTTCTGGGTCAGCGCTTCTTTACTCCTCATACGGGGAGCCGGGGATAGCCGAGTGTGGGCGAAGGACACCAATACACAGGGCCTCAAAGTGCCTACGTTTTCCCTATTAGCCTCAGGCGTCATAGTCACCCCTAAAAATGCTTCAATCTAGAAACAGTTACTACCATGAACAGACCATTCAAAGGCGCGCACCTGTTAGGGTTTAAAAAAAAAAAATAGAATGTCTCCTTTCCGCTCAGGCCTCACTGGAGTAATGCACGTCCACTTTCTCTTTAGGCCAGAGAGGCAGTTCACACAAATCCGCTTGCCTCACTTGTGTCTCACCTCTGTGCAAAAAGTCCCAGCATCACTGGCAGCTTGCTTCTTTTTGTGACCGCCTGCTATGCAACTTGACCTAGATAACGCAAAAATCACGCCTTTTTATGAAAAATCACTACAGACTTGCCAAACAGGGTACCTCAAATAAACACCAAACATGACCCCACGGTACATTTGCGTCCTTACGCCTGTTGGACTTTAAACGCTCGAGTCGTGAGTTCGAATCCCGGTTGGGGCCTCTACTGACCTTTTCTTTTTTTCTCGTTGCCGTGTCTTTGATATCACCCACACGTGGTGAAAATGGACGTTAAGATCCCAAACACCCACAAATGTCGTGTTACACCGACATATTGTCAGGGGACAAAACTGGGAGCCGGTATCCTGCATGATCTATATATATATATATATATATATATATCCCTTTCCAGGAAACCCCAACAAACCGTTGCCAGAATGATATCGACGTGTTGCAGAAAGACGCTGGGGAAACATCTGCTATTTCAGGGATCCAGACAGTACTGCAGTGTGATGGGTAGCGGGCACTTTCTGTGTAGGTTTGTCTGCTTCTGCTGTTCCTTTAGCCCGGGGAGCCGGGGTGGTCGAATGGTAGAGCGTTGGACTTCTAATGCTCGGGGCGTGAGTTCGATCCCGGCTGGGGCCAAATATTGTGCTGGCTTTTTCATCGTTGCCCCGTCTTTGATATCACCCTATGTGGTGGAAAAGGACGTTAAACCCCCAAAAACCCACCCACTCCTTTAGCCCATTCCTTCAGCTGAAGTAGGGATGCACGCGGACCTGAGCAGAAATTAACGACACTCTTGAATTTCGACGAACTTGCTAGATGGCTGTCCTCCCCCCCCCCTCTCCCTCCCCCTGCCCTCCTCCCCCCTCCTGCCCCCCCCCCCCCAGCCCCAAATAACTAACTGCCTCTGTATCATTCTCTGGGCCCGTATGTGATGGACGAGGTTAGGGCTTTTAGCCCCGGGTTAGAGTCGAACCTCGAACTAAACTAGCTTTAGGGTATTTTTTTTTTTTTTTTTTTAAATCAGGAAACGGGGCCATTCCAGGAAGGTGCCTGATTCGTTATAGAAGGATTTTTTTCTTCGCATCATTTTTTTTTAAATTTAATTTTGCTTTTGGGTTTCTGTTGTTAGGCCCGTCTGTCTGGGTTAGGCCCGTACCCGTAGGTTAAATTAACCTCGACTTGTACATACGGGCCCTGGTGTTTTCACCCTGAAGTCAGGTCGGTTAGCTTAGCCCCTGTGTAGCGTTCAGTAACGCGTAGAGATAGGCCACTACCGCATTGACATGGCTAGAGTAGAGGTCGAGTTTTCATTGGCTAACTACCCACGGAGGACCCACATTTTCTGCAAAATCAATAGGTTGTTTTACGTAGAGGTTACGCTAACTGAACGCGCCTTTATTTTGTTTTTAGCGCTTGGAGCATGTATTACATCGTATATGAATTATGCGCTTTACAGCAAAGGAATTCTTCTTCTTCTTCTTCTTCTTATTCCGGGTTTCATCCACTGTTTCGCGGGGAGACGGGATAGCCGAACGGTAGAGTGTTGGACATTGAATGCTCGGGTCGTGAGTTCGAATTCCGGCTGGGGCCAGCTATGTGTTCTGGCCCTTGGCTCGTTGTCCCGTCTTTGATAGCACCCATACGTGGAGGGAAAGGACGTCAAACTCCCAAACAACAAGCCACCCTCCGTTTCGCTCAATCTACCCCGTACCCCTCACACCCCACCCCACCCCTCCTCCGGAGCTTTTACCCTCTTTCATATAATAAAAATAATAATAATAATAATAAGCCCTTTACTCAATTTCGTGAATCGGCTCAAAGCGCCGCGAACTGAAACCCAACACGCACGCTCACGTGAATCACACGCACTCTCTCACACACTGGACATAAACACAGTACAATCACGTGGTGCGAAGGGTCAGCTCAGCTATTTAAATTTCGGAATTTAGAATTGCATTTATTCTTCAAATTTGGTGGGCTGAACATTTCCAGTACCCGGAGAGAACCCCCGACGAACAGCCCGAATCATATATAGTGGAAAAGGACGTTAAACTCCCAAACACCCACCCACCCTCATCCTCTCTGTTTCCCTTTTTTTTTTTTGCATTCTCTCCAGTCATGAAAAACCTATCCTTTTTATTCCCTGCCTGAAAACTCAAAGGAGAATCATATGTCTTATTGTGCCGAGTTAGCCAAGCCGCCCTAGGAGTGTAATCGAATTATTGTTCTCTTGCAAAGGTTTTCCCTTCACATTTTCCCATCAAGAAAAACACAACTGTGCGATAAGAGAGAGAGAGAGAGAGAGAGAGAGAGAGAGAGAGAGAGAGAGAGAGCCATTGAATATTAAACACATAATCGAAGTATTCCTCGTGAGATTTTAACAGCGCCGTCGAGGGGGAAATAACCCAACTAAAATGGATGATTGCATATAGTGTGCAGACATGTAAAATGGAATTTTAGCGCGCGTGGGTGGGTGTTTGGGGGTTTAACGCCCTTTTCCACCACATACCGGTGATATCAAAGACGGGGCAACGATGAAAAGCCAGCACAAATATTTGGCCCCAGCCGGAATACGAACTCACGACCCGAGCATTAGAAGTCCAACGCTCTACCATTCGGCCACCCCGGCTCCCCGGGAATTTTAGCGCGCATATTTTGATTTTAGTGTGTGTTCATGTGTACACGAGAGTGAGACAGGTACCGTAGACGAGTCTGCACATGATTTCGACTCGATTTTCAAAGGAAATTGAGCCCAACAATCCTGCCCACCAAGGATTCGAAGTGATGCCCCATTTTTAACATTGCCATCGTTTTCATAACTTTGCAGCCTCTAGTCTAACACTGAAGACACCAGGCGTTTTTGTTTTTTTTTTGTTTTTTTTTTTATAAACTTCAATACTTTTCTGGGCATGCGGTAGGGGGCATTCGCGTTGTCAATATAACAAGTACTCTTGCCCGCGGGCTGAGTAGGCCCGCGCTGAATGACCCGCCCTGACCCAGACAAAAGTCTTTGATGCTGTAACTCGATACATCGAACAGTTTCAGAAGCATGAGATTTTGCAGATTCGTCAAACACTCATATTCAACTTTGATGGATGCTTTGATGACGCGCAGGAAATGTAAGTTTATAATAATTATAATTATGTGGCATGTGTATACGCGCATGCGCAATACTAGTATACATTCATGCATGTCTATAGATACAAACATACATGCATGCATATTTGGAAAGGATGCTTGTAGTCGAAACTTGTATGGCTATACACATAGTTCGTAATTAGGAGTCCACAATGCATTGGGTGGGGTATAGAGAAATACGCGCATACATTATTTAACTCTTCAAAGTTCAAAGTTTAAATAGTTCTATTCTGCTTTCCAGTTGCTGTACCATGCACCATACCAGTAATGTTTATGTTCTCAATGTTTGTGTATGTGTGCGAGAAATGTGTAGTGAGAACGATGTTGGTTATAATACATGTACATATTGACATAGCCGCCCGGGGATATATAATTTTGATTGTATCGTGGCTTTAAAAGCCCCATTGGGCTCAGAGCCGGTAATAAAAAAAAAAATCCTCTTGGCAAAATCTTCTCCTTGGCATAGAACAGACAAAGAAATACAAACGGTACAACATGTGCAGTGCATCTTCTATACATACATACATACATACATACATACATACATACATACATACATACATACATACATACACACACACACACACACACACACATACACATACACACACACACACACACACACACACACACATACACACACACACACATACACACACACACACATACACACACACACACACACACACACACACACACATACACACACACATACACACACACATACACACACACATACACACACACACACACACACACACACACACACATACACACGCACGTACGTACGTACGTACGTGGAGCCGGGGTGGTCGAATGGTAGAGCGTTGGACTTCTAATGCTCGGGTCGTGAGTTCGATCCCGGCTGGGGCCAAATATTTGTGCTGGCTTTTTTATCGTTGCCCCGTCTTTGATATCACCCTATGTGGTGGAAAAGGACGTTAAACCCCCAAACACCCACCCACCCACCCACCCATACATACATGCAGACAGAATGCACACTTGTACAGACATCCATACACACATGTACACACCTACGTACTGTAACACAGTACATACACTAACATATAAAATGCCTCCTTGTACATACCTACATGCCATACCTACATGCCATACCTCCTAAGAGCCCAAGCCGGACCAACCCGCTATATGATAAGACTTGTTGAAAAGAACAAGCCACTGCACACCAGTAGCAGCCATTTCAAGCCACTATTACGTAAGGCGTGGGCATTATCTCAGCATTCCATGCGTATGTGAATTACACAAATTCACTGCAACATAGTTATTTATTACGAGTCTGTAGTCTACGAGTCGGTGGTAGGCGATAGCAAAACGAGAACGAAGTCAGTTTCCGTTCTTGTTGATTCTTAAAGGTCTGCTATCTCAACAAAAAGCCGCAACGGGGAGTTTAATGTCCGTTTCCACCAGGTAGAGTGATATCAAAGACGGGGCAACGAGAAAAAGGCCAGCACGAATATCTGGCCCCAGTCAGGATTCGAACTCACGACCCGAGCATTTAGAGTCCAACGCTCTACCATTCGGCTGTCTCGGCTCGCCGTAACTGTGACAGAGCTGCCTGTGCTTTTTGCACGGTCGGATTTTTTTTTTTTTTTTTTTTTTTGGCTGCCCCAACTCTTTTTGCCAGTTCCAGTGGTGTTCTTCCCAGGTCATGTGTGGAATCCATGGAAGGCTCGGAAGCTGGGGCATTTAAAATTGTTTTTATTGTGCATGATGATGGAGATGAGGATGATGGTAAGATGATGCTATGGAGGTCCGTGTGGTTTGGGACTGCGAGACAGGGCCGCATTCCACGCTTCCTGTCATAAATATCTAGGCGTCAACCAGGCCCGGGAACTACGGCACCTGCGGTGCCGGCCGTGTTATCATCAACATCATAGGACGTGTCATACCAAGGGAAGCACCCCCCAAAGTCGCACCCGTGAAGTGGGTGAAGCTCGGCTGTGTAGTAACAGCCTCCCCATTGGGCCCATAGCACACACGCTCTGGGTAGGAGCCGACCTAGGTAGGAAAAAATCCCACTTGCCTCGGCTGGGACTCGTACCCGGGTCTCCCGGTCCATGGTCCGAAGTGCTAACCACTACACTACGGGGGCCGGTACAGTCAGATTAAAAAAAAAAAAAAAAAAAAATAACACTGTTTGTGGCTTTTTGTTGAGAATGTAGACCTTTAAGCGTACTTTTACGACGTCAGAGAGGGGAGACCGTAGATCAAGACGAGAAAGTTGGGCGTCTCGACATCCCAGGCTTTGCCCTCCGGCACGGAGAAGCGGCAAGGCGTACGTCACAGACACTACAATACCATGCGTCTTCGTTCTGCCAAGGTCTCCAGAGAGAAAGCGCGCAGGCATTTTCAATATTTCCATAAGGCCAATCAATAGGAGAAAATTGAATTCGAACCGGCCGCTGATAGAATCAGCGATGGATATCGGACCCCATAAAAATTGCGTGAGTCGTGTCTGAGGGGGAGGGAGGTCATGCTGGGGGAGGGTATAGGATAATTGTATCCGCCGTCCTCTTGAAACAGGGCGTAAGCGGCTATAAAATACCACAGCGCTTAGGAGCTTTTTCAAGATGAGGTAGATGTGCTGTTGGCTCGTGCTGGCACGCAACTGGTCCGTATCGGGAAGCTGGCAACAATGTCGTCCACACAAAAAAGAGTTCCAGACCCGTGAGTGCAGTACAGAAGGGGACTAAAATTAATGATGTTAGAGTGCGAAACGGAGACGCTCTACCGCCAATAATAATAATACATCATACTTAGAAGACGCCCGTGTCTGAAGGACAGACTCAGAGCGCACACGCACACACACACCCACACACACACACACCCACACACACACACACACCCACACACACCCACACCCACACACACCATCACACACACCCACACCCACAACACAACACAACACCCACACGCACCCATACACCCACACGCACCCATACACCCACACGCACCCATACACCCACACGCACCCATACACCCACACGCACCCATACACCCACACACAAACATACACGGACGCACGCACGCACGCACACACACACACATGGACAGAGGGTCCCAGTTATCTATGGAAAGCCTGACGGAACAGGTATGTTTTCAGTTGTGATTTAAAGGCTGACAGTGTGGGGACATCACGGAGGGCAGAACGGAGGCAGCCAGTTCCAGGTTGTCGGGGCGAGGTAGCTGAACGCGCGTTCACCGGCAGTTTTCATATTACGCAGAGGAACTTTGAGAAGTTTTTCATCAGAGGATCGCGGTCTGCGGGAGGGCGTAAGTACTTATCGATTATACATCGCTAAGACCCCCCCCCCCCCTTTTTTTTTTTTCATCGGATGATGGTAGCGCGGGGGTGACCCAGAACAGACGGAGGGGGGGGGGGGGTCTTATTTTACCGGTGCTGTGTCGCGTCAAGTGTTTCGACGACAAGTACTTTCAGATAAAGCCGTTAAATTGCCTCCGTTTAGGCTCTGTCCCTTGTTAGATCCGTTGGACTTTCAATGCTCGGGTCGTGAGTTCGAATCCCGGCTTGGGCCAAATATCTGTGCTGGACTTTTTCTCGTTGCCGCGGAGCCGGGGTGGCCGAATGGTAGAGCGCTGGACTTCTAATGCTCGGCTCGTGAGTTCGTATCCCGGCTGGGGCCAAATATTTGTGCTGGCTTTCTCATCGTTGCCCCGTCCTAGATATCACACGTATGTGGTGGAAACGGACGTTAAACCCACAAACACCCACCCACTGCTTTTCTCGTTGCCCCGTCTTTGTTATCAGCCATACGTGGTGGAAAAGAACATTAAACTCCCAAACACCTCCCCCCCCCCCCTTGTTAGATCCACAGTACCGCCTTTTTCTAAAACACAACACTCTCATCTCTTAAGAGCCTGAGTCGAACTACCCCCTGCCCACTATGTGGTGTGTGTGTGTGTGTGTGTGTGTGTGTGTGTGTCTGTGTCTGTGTCTGTGTCTGTGTGTCTGTGTCTGTGTCTGTGAAGATTAGTTTAGCAAGGACAAGATTTAATAGAGGTCATGTTACCTAATCTTTTATCCTTGGAAAATAAAGTTCATTTCATTTCTCTCGTACAGCGCTGGACTTACAATGCTCTGGTCGTGAGTTCGAATCCCGAGTGGGGCCAAATATTTATGCTGGCCTTTTTTATTCACCCATTCGTAGTTGAAAAGGACGTTAAACTCCCAGACACCCCCCCCCCCCCATACCTGCACTCTCTCCCCACCCCGACCTCATTACGACGACAAGGGATATAGATCCGCTAATGAGGCGGTGTTCGTGTCCAACACCCAGAATATAGAAAGCTTCTCATCAGCTTCAGCATAGCCAGTGGTGGCGAGACAACATTACCGCTCGATGGCAGTGCGGTCACATCCTCAGCTGCCTTCAATGGTTGAAAAATAAAGGTTCATTTCATTTCAGTTTCTCTCTCTCTCTCTCTCTCTCTCTCTCTCTCTCTCACACACACACACACACACACACACACACACACACACACACACACACACACACACACACACACACACACACACACACACACACACACAGCCACACACGCACTCAGTGACGGATAACTCACCTGCTATGGTATAGCGTACAAATACAGTGTTCTCATTACGCTCCGCAGAAACGGCGGAACAACAAAAATAAGACGTGGGATTGGAATATGAAGGTGTGTGTGTGTGTGTGTGTGTGTGTGTGTGTGTGTGTTGTGTGTGTGTTGTGTGTGTGTGTGTGTGTGTGTGTGTGTGTGTGTGTGTGTGTGTGTGTGCGTGCGTGCGCCTAAGCCTGACATATACCTCCCGAGAACCTCCGGTGAAACTGATGTCAAATGTAGTCTTGTTCAGCGATGAACGTGTACTTCTCAAACCTTCATTAGACAGTAGGAAAAAAGTGAAGTCAGTGAATGATGTCAAAGTGTCATTCTAGAATAGTTTCCTTGTCCTTTTTTCAAAAACAACAACAACAACAACAACAAAATGAAAAGTATCTATTTAGTCTGGTTTCTCGTACGCCGAGGAGAAAAGAAACTTCACGGGGGTGGGTGGGTGTCTGGGGGGTTTAACGTCCTTTTCCACCACATACAGAAACTTCAGGGAACACTGTCTGCTGTAAAACTGATTAAGTCACAACTTTCTGAACAACCTTTATTTATTCGGTGAGGTGACCATTTGCAGCATTTACAGCCAATCAAAACCCAGGACAAACGTCGCTGCCGTCCAAAAACAGGCGTGACGTCAAACAAGCCCTTCTGGGATCTTGTTGCAATCGGGAAAGATGATGAAAGCGCTGTTGTTCCACACGGCCCGTGGGTGTTGGCTTCCGGTTAATGTGTGGACGACGCCTTTCAGTATTTATCCACTTATAGATGTTTTTACACACATAACAATGGTCAAGCCTTCCCATTAGTTTCTGCCACCATTCAGAAACCTCGTAAACAAACAAAGCCACTGTGAGAACGATTTTGCTTGACCAAGCTCACGTGCTGACAAGCGCACTGCATGTATGTACAAAAACAGGGTTTATGGGATATATGTGGGCATTTTCTGACACATGTTTGCACCGTTTTGCCTTTTCACCCACGCTAATTCCCGTTACCAATCTAATCTATGTCTGAACTTTGCTTATGAATGGTTGACCATGCATAGACCTCTCCAGCGTTTGTAATTACAGCCGATAAGAAAACAGGCCAAACTCCACTCAGGTTCACAACAGGCATGACGTCAATCAAGACCCCGAATGCGTGATTATTCTATACGGAGGTGAATATTGTCATCCGGCTTAATGCGTGTACAACGGCGCCTCTTTGTTGTCATACACAACAATGGTCTACTCTTCCCAAAGGTTCCATCAACCATTCAGAATACACGCAAACAAGTAAAGACTCGCTGAAAATTAATTCTCTGTTTGCCTGTCAGAGCTCTTGTAAACAAGTAAAGACTCGCTGAAAATTATTTCTCTGTTTGCCTGTCAGAGCTCTTGTAAACAAGTAAAGACTCGATGAAAATTAATTCTGTTTACCTGTCAGAGCACTTGTAAACAAGTTAAGACCGGTGGGTAGTTAGTTAGTTAGTTAGTTAGGACTTAACGCCACGCAAGCAACAAAGACTATTTCCCGGCTAATCAATGTCCTTCTTCGCCAGACTAAAATAAAAAGGAAGAAAATAAATCTATATATCAAAACTCTATCCGGTTTAAATAATAAACACGTTTCACTTCGTTGTACATCGAACATATATAGAGGTCGAGGACAGTCCGTATTACTTGAGGTGTTTAAATTTGATAGAAGAGAGAGCGACGGGTAAGTGGCTGGATGTTTGGGAGTTTAACGTCCTTTTCCAGTACGTAGGGGTGATATCAAAAAGGGGACAACGAGCAGAAGGTCAGCACATATATTTGGCCCCAGCCGGGCTAAGAACCGACGGACACTTAATTTTGTTGGCCCATTCAGAACACCTGGAAACAAGTAAAGTTAGTCTCTCGCGGAGATCGGCCTTTCCTGGCCATCTTGCCCAACACAAAGACATTTTGCGAATTTAGATATAATTCACCAACATCTCGATGGAAATGTTAGGAAACATCACTGTGTCTAATAACCCCAAAGGGTTCCATGCACAGATGTATGGTTCCATGGCAATAAATAAAATTATTTTGTTCTTGTTCTTGTTCTTGCCCAGGCTGACACGGGTATCCGGCAATACAAGTATACAAAATGTTATGGTCACCGGCCCCCGTAGTGTGGCGGTTAGCACTTCGGACCATGGACCGGGAGTCCCGGGTTCGAATCCCAGCCTAGGCAAGTGGGATTTTGTCCTGCCTCGGTCGGCTCCTACCATGGGCCCAGTGGGGAGGCTGTTGCCACACAGGCGAGACTCACCCACTTCACGGGTGCGACTTTGAGGGTGCTTCCCTTGGTATGACACGTCTTATGTCGTTATGATGTGGATGATTACACGGCCGGCATCGCAGGTGCCGTAGTTCCCGGGCTGGGTTAGTGCCGGGATATTTATGACAGGAAGCGTGGAATGCGGCCCTGTCCCGCAGTCCCAAACCACACGGCCCTTCATAGCATCATCTTACCATCATCCTCATCTCCATCATCATGCATAATATAAATTGCCCCAGCTTCCGAGCCGCCTGTGGATTCCACCCATGACCTGGGAGGAACACAACTGGAGCTGGTAAAGAGTTGGATAAAAAGAATGTTATGCTCCGTGGCTGATAATAGTACGACTTTTCTATGCGGAGAAGTATGACTTTAGACCTCTACAGAGCGAGCGTATGAAAGTTTTGAACCTTGTGTTACACTAAAAATATTATTAACAATAATAATAATTCTTATTCATGCCAAAATTCCCACCATTGTGGGCTCTTACCGCTTTACAAAGTGACATTTAAGATTTAAGTATAAATGATGAGAAACAAAGATATAGCTATAGTGTATAAATTTATACTAAATGTAATACGTGTACGGGGAACACATAAAGCGGCAACCAGCACACACGCGCACACGCACCACACGCACGCACACGCACGCACACGCACGCACGCACACACACACACACACACACACACACTGCCGTAAATCAGTGTTTTTGACATCACATAATGCTTAGATCGCAATTATCCTAAAATGTTCTTGGTGTTAAATTGTCGGAGATACTGACACCACTCTGCAACGGCTGTCTACAACATAATCATCCCGGGTAGCGGGGGGATGGTCATCGGGGGACTGTCTTGTGTGCGGCCTCCCCATCCGTCTCTGTCCAGGGTGTCTAGACTACAGCGCATTAATAAATAAGAACTATAAATGCTTGGCCGCACTTCTCATCCTTTGCAGACGTCCTCCTTCAGAATTACATGTGTCTCGATTATATTTAACGAGAACTTCATATTTATTTGCGGATATTTTTCCCTGGAGATAGGAGTGTGTGTGTGTGTGTGTGTGTGTGTGTGTGTGTGTGTGTGTGTGTGTGTCTGTGTCTGTGTCTGTGTC
This sequence comes from Batillaria attramentaria, assembly GCA_018292915.2. Lineage (NCBI taxonomy): Eukaryota > Metazoa > Mollusca > Gastropoda > Batillariidae > Batillaria > Batillaria attramentaria. The sequence goes on from JACVVK020000084.1 coordinate 1,096,023, forward strand.
TGTGTGTCTGTGTTCTTGTTATGTTTCCCAGTGGTTTTTTTTTTTTTTTTCCGGTCGCATGTCTTTTTAGGCCATAATTATGTTTTAACCGAAAGGCCTCTCTTTCTCAAAAGCAACAACAACCGCGGTAACAACAGCAAAACAAATTATTCTTTTGTCACGCAAGAGTATAAAGACTTCGATCAATCAGTCAATCAATCAAACAATCAATCAATCAATCGATCGATCGATATAAACAGCAAAATTTTAGGTTTGTTTGATATTTGTCCTAAACATCGGCACTCCACAACTGATTCTGGACACTGTCTACTATGCTACTTTTAAAGCTATTTCAGCTTTCAGACGGTGATGTTCTAAAACAGAGATTTAAAAACAAAAACAAAACAAAAAAACCGAACCCGTGATTTACTGCTCTCCATAGAATAACGCTCAGACAGGGTTTGGCTATATCTCCCGCAAGAAAAAGCATAAGTTATTCTGGCGACGGACCAAATTGAAGAATTTGATGCTTGGCTGTAATGGGCCAGAAAGATACCGCTCGTTTTTGGCGGCTTCGCAACCGCCTCCCACATCCAGTATTAAAGTCACTCAAGTTTTTTTTTTCCTTCATTGCCAGTTTGTTTGGTTTTTTTTCCCCAATAGATTTCAGCCTAACGCGGCCACGCAAAGTGGACCGTGTCTTTCGCTGCTGCGTTAATCTCACGCCTACATTTTTTTGTTTACTACTTTATTGTTCCTTTCGGAACATTCGGGGTGTTTCCCCCGGAAAAAGCGTGTGGCCGCAGTGCAGCCCCAACCAATACCTATCCTATTTTTATATTTTGCTGAGGGGGAAGAAAGCCGGGAAACCCGGAGAGGTCAGGGGTTCGAGTCCCACTCGGGGCAAAGAAGTTTTCCTTCTCGTATGTGGCACCGTTCATTCGGGCCGATCGTTGGGGGTTCTCTCCGGGTACTCCGGCTTCCTTCCCCTCTGCTTTGGAAATGTTCAGCCCACCAAATTTGAAAAATAAATGCAATTCTAAATTCCGAATTTTAAATAGCTGAGCTGACCCTTCGCACCACGTGATTGTAATGTGTTGATGTCCAGTGTGTGAGAGAATGCATGTGATTCACGTGAGCGTGCGTGTTGGGTTCAGTTCGCGGCGCTTTGAGCCGATTCATGAAATTGGGTAAAGCACCTATACAATACTCATTATTATTATTATTACATGTATAATTATTATTATGAAACCCCCGACATGCAGTCTGGTAGCCAGGAAAAATAGGTATCACATCACACAAGCTCGAACTTGCTCGAACTGCGCTTCATCGCCGTGACGCTAAGTCCGACGCGCTACCTACTAGACCACCTCTCAGCCCCACTTACCTCACTCACCGCTAACTTGCCTCACCGCCTGTATTGATGTGTATAAATGTGTGCGTGTGAATGTTGTGTGTATGCGTGAGCAAAAGCGCATTGAGTGCTTTAAAAGCAGAACTCCGCGCTCTACAAGTGTAATATATTATTATTATTATTATTACTAACTTATTTTACTTGCATTTATGAAGAAAACCGTCGTGAAAAAGCTCTGTTTTGGGCGTGCATGTTTAATTTTGCATGTTTTTCTTGTTTTGTCGCGGATTCTTTTTTGTATTTACAGTTACTGTTTTTTTGGTTTTTTTTAAATTGTTGTATATTGCTTGAAAATTGAAGCGAGGAGGAGGGACATATGTTTTACACCATACCCAGTTCTGACGTTGTTTTTGCATTTGCTGAAATCTTCGGACTGGGGTTGGGATGGCCGGTTAGAGGGGGTGGATGAAGAAGGGCTGGTGGAGAAATGTTTTTGTTTTTATCCAGTTATCCATCCGAGAGCACACACACACACACGCACACGCACACGCACACGCACACGCACACACACACACACACCTCAAAACTAACCAAACCCAACCAAAGACAATCCAAATTTCGGACAACGCAAAAGGCAAAAAAAAAAAAAAAGAGAAAAAAAGAGGACAAAACAAAAGACAAAAAGGCAAACAAACCAAACCAAACCAAACCAAACCAAAACAAAACAAGAGAAACCTCACTTCTCCCAACAACTGTTTGAGCGCTGCTCGAATTCTTCCCGAGGGAGCATCTCGAACCGTATGTACATGCACGTCAGACACGGCACACAGTGTACTTAACACACGGGCTGCTGCCTGTTTCCACCTCCCGTAAATCCTGGTTCTATTCAAGGCACGTTCGGCACCTGAGCAGTCCCGTGCCAGCACCAAAGCTGAAGACGATACACTCTCGGGTCTTGTTGCACCTGTTTTGCTTACCGAACCCCCCACCCGGCGTAACAAGTCACCCGCCAAACCTCATTCCCTCTCCCCCCCCCCCACTTTCTCCGACACCACCTCTCCCCTCCCCTTACGGTGCTTCGGAGTAACGGGGTGCTGTGCACCCTCCCACCCCACCCCACCACCACCACCCCACCCCTCAAAAAAGAAAAAAAAAAAAAAGGACAAGGGGGTCTGGCAAATTGATTGACGGCCTACTGCCGTTTGGTTCTTGACTGGGGTGAAGTTAACACGGTAACCAGTCATCCCGAGAGATTGAAAATGTCAACAGGGAGCAAATGGGGTTTTTACGTCAGGCCGCCTCTTCGGAACCGAAATACCACAAGTCTGTTATAGTCCCGTTCGAGGTGCCCAGAGCACGTGTTAACCAGAGAGGAAAACGGGACTAGTCGCTCCCTGAGAGGCGCCGTCTTTGAAAGCGGAGAGTTGATTGGTTGTTTAAGGGTTGATAAAACACCCTTCTGTGACATCGAAGACGGGACAGCGCGGAAAAAGCCAGCACAAATATTTGGTTCCCAGTCAGTCGGGATTCGAACTCACGACCCAGGCATTGAAAGTCCAGCGCTCTATTATCCGGCTTCACGGTTCTAGTTCGTATACTACAAACTCTATAGACAGAAGTTCGTAGCACGCTACTGGGAAATCTGTCCGTGGCGCATTCAGGCTCGTGCAGCAGGGAGCAACTGTCCGTGGCGCATTCAGGCTCGTGCAGCAGGGAGCAACTGTCCGTGGCGCATTCAGGCTCGTGCAGCAGGGAGCAACTGTCCGTGGCGCATTCAGGCTCGTGCAGCAGGGAGCAACTGTCCGTGGCGCATTCAGGCTCGTGCAGCAGGGAGCAACTGTCCGTGGCGCATTCAGGCTCGTGCAGCAGGGAGCAACTGTCCGTGGCGCATTCAGGCTCGTGCAGCAGGGAGCAACTGTCCGTGGCGCATTCAGGCTCGTGCAGCAGGGAGCAACTGTCCGTGGCGCATTCAGGCTCGTGCAGCAGGGAGCAACTGTCCGTGGCGCATTCAGGCTCGTGCAGCAGGGAGCAACTGTCCGTGGCGCATTCAGGCTCGTGCAGCAGGGAGCAACTGTCCGTGGCGCATTCAGGCTCGTGCAGCAGGGAGCAACTGTCCGTGGCGCATTCAGGCTCGTGCAGCAGGGAGCAACAAAGCAAAACTGAAACGAAGAACAGGCTGAAATGGAATACACTTTACTGTTGAAAAGTTGTTTACGAGCGGGTAGATGAATGTTTCAAGCGTTGATTTACGATCTTGCCTCGAAAATTTGTACCAGCCGCCATCATTGGACAGTACAGTCCCCTTTCGTTGCCTCGGATTTCCCACACCTATAACTTCAGTCTTTTGCGGCCCTGTCTGGCGACACAGAAAACGTACAGCGACTTCGTTCGGGATTTCTAACGATTGCAGTGTCACTGTAGGATGTTATAGTTGTCACACTATGATCCCAACCCAAGATGCCCCCCGACCGACACAAAGTCAAAATCCCCGCCGCCACGCAGTGCTCCAAAATAGCCTTTTAGTGAATGTAAGAATCTGGCTCAGGCCTCATAGGCCAGTTGAATCGGACCATCCCGGTTCTCCCAGAGCGGAGAGAGGGACTAACAAAAGTATGGCGATGATTTTTAGTGGATTAAAATGTCTT
>JACVVK020000084.1:1105000-1117500 GCA_018292915.2 Batillaria attramentaria
TGTATAATGCATCACTTGACATTCCTCCAAACCCCAAGGGGAGCCGGGCTGGTCGAATGGTAGAGCGTTGGACTTCAAATGCTCGGATCGTGAGTTCGATCCCGGATGGGGCCAAATATTAGTGCTGGCTCTTTGATCGTTGCCCCGTCTTTGATATCACCCTATGTGGTAGAAAAGGACGTTAAACCCCCAAACACCCACCCACCCCACCCTCCAAACCCCAAATGGGAAGAAATGAATAATAAAAAAAAATCTTTGAATCTTTGAAAGCTGACCTAAAGACAGACTATTCTACATGCATTTTTGTATATTTCAGTATGTTGAATGAATAATGTATAATGCTTTACCTGACATTCCTCTATACCCCCAAATGGGGAGAATTGAATAAAAAATCTTTGAATCTTTGAAAGCTATCCTAAAGACAGACTGTTATACGTGTATATGTGTACGTACCTGTGTATATTTCATTATGTTGCTTGAATCATGCATAACGCATTACTTGACATTCCTCCATACCCCCAAATATGGACAAAGTAACAATAAATCTTTGAATCTTTGAAAGCTGACCTAAAGATAGATTATTCAAAGATTCAAGATTCAAGATTCAAACGACTTTATTGTGTCCATCAAGAACAAATTTGTTTTTTGTTCAGGGGCATGAATAAATAAAATAAAATAAAATAAAATAAAGGGTTAATCATTAAAGGTAGCTTCACTATGTATGACTAATATAAGACAAGCAAACTAAAACTGTATATGTGTACGTATCTGTGTACGTATCTGTGTATATTTCATTATGTTGCATGAATGATGCATAACGCATTACCTGACATTCCTCCATACCCCCAAATATGGACAAAGTAACAATAAATCTTTAAATCTTTGAAAGCTGTCCTGAAGACAGACTTTCCCGACTGCACCGGAGCGCTCCATAACAAACGTTTCACTCTGTAAAACCTTCAAATGTCGGACGCTATTCCGTTACAATAATAATAGGATTATTTACGGCGTGGCTAAACAGGGTATCAGGGATCATTAACGTGTTGTTTCCGGCACCGACGCAGACATCAACAACAGTTAATCAAACCTGTTTATACAACCGCCATAAAACCTGAGGAAAACAGGGTCAAATTAATTCAAGGTTATCACCCTAATTAACGCTAACAGAATTTGGTGATTAAACAATTTTCCCGGATTAAACTGCTGACAAACATCCTGGACTGATAAACAATGGAAAACTTCTCTGTTTACAAAATTTAAACATTATCAGGGTTGATTTAATTAAATGCTGCGGGTGGGTGGGTGGGTGTTTAGGAGTTTAACGTCCTTTTCAACCACATAAGGTGATATCAAAGACGGGGCAGCGAGAAAAAGGCCAGCACAAATATTTGCCCCAGCCGGGATTCGAACTCACGACCCGAGCATTGAAAGTCCAACGCTCTTCCATTTGGCCACCCCGGCTCCCCTAATTAAAGGCTGCCAAGGTAAGCAAAATAATATTGGGTGATGAAATATTTCCTTAGTCCATATGATAAACATCACACCACCAAAAGGCATATCAAACAGCAAACGTAGAAAAAGTCTCAATAATAATAATAATGAGTATTGGATAGGCGCTTTTCCAGTTTCGTGAATTGGCTCAAAGCGCCGCTAACTGAAATCAACACGCACACTCAAATGAATCACACGCATTCTATCACACACTGAACATAAACACATTACAATCCCGTGGTGCGAAGGGTCAGCTCAGCTATTTAAATTTAGGAATTCAGAACTGCATTTTTATTTTTCAAATTTGGTGGGCTTAACATTTCCAAAGCAGAGGGGGAGAAAGCCGGAGTACCCGGAGAGAACCCCCGACGATCGGCCCGAATGAACGGTGCCACATACGAGAAGGAAAATTCTTCGCCCCGAGTGGGACTGGAACCCTTAACCTCTCGCATTGGTGACAAGTCTCTTTACCACTAAACCACCGACCGCCCCTGTACAGTACGTACGGCAAACATTACAACAGCGCGTGGAAAACTTGTCATAGAATATGTTTAGTCTGTGCAACAGAAGCTGACCTGGGTCACAGTATAGCGTCTGATAATAATAATAATAATTGATATTTATATAGCGCTCTATCTCACAAAGAGCTCACAGCGCTTCACAAGAAAAGAAAAACAGAACAATGCAATCACATACAAACAAGTAGTACACCCTCACAAAACACACAAAGTATCAAACACTACAATCAGGTCCATGTTTTGTGACGTTTTTGTGTTCCGATGGCAAAGGTTCGGGACAAAAGCGGGAAAATGAAACATGAAGCACGTTGCGTTCAGTTTTGCGAAGCAAAACAGGACAAGAAAAAGAAATTCACCGTTAAGCCCTAGGCATGTTACAGAGAACAAACGAAAACAACAATAAAAACGACAAACAAAAAAAAAAAAAAAAAACCAACAACAATATAGAAAAGATTGGAAGATAGGAAAATGAAAGAAAAACACGAAAAAGAAAGGGAAGAAAAAAAAGGAAACAAAAGAACAAAAAGAAAGGGGGGAAAAAAAGGAAAGAAAAAAAGAAAAGAAACAAACAAACAAAATAGCAAAGGGCGAGCACTATACGGTATTCGCCTCCGGGCAGGAGTTCCGTCCTCTTTATACGGGGCTCTAGTAGCAACAGTGATGGACTCAAAGCGGAGCTAAGCCTTGGGATTTGCTTGGCGCTGGAGGCCGCTGGCAAAGTGGCCGTTTCCAGACAGGCGGCCTCGCGCCTGACTTGTGTGAGATTAGTCGTGGCGTTTTCTCCTTTCAGCGAGGAGCAGGAGAAAGGTGTTATCGAATTATTGGCAAAGAAATGGCAGAGAGAGAGAGAGGAGGGGTGGGTAGGGGGGAGGGGTGTTTGGGAGCTTCACGTCCTTTTTCCACCGCGTAAGATAAGATAAGATAGATCTATTGCTTCTTAGTTACAATTAAGAAGAATTTGCTTTGCTCCTCTTGATAAAAAACACAATTGATATACACAAACATACCATAGAGATACATATACACATTCACACACTCAGTCATTAGCTAAAACACAGTTTAAGAGAACAGGCATTGGCATTGCCTCACATTAAACTATGTTAAACAAGCACTAAGAATAACAGTTAAAAAGGAGGGGCAGGCCTAACACAGAATACAGATCACAGATCACAGATAACAGCTCTCTCTACATATAGATCTTTTATCCACACACATCTTATCTTCTGAGCTCGCACAAGCACCCTCATCCACCCACACACACATCACAGGTTAAGATATTAGACCGTTGGGGATGATTCACTAGTGTTCATATATAATGTCAATGCATAGGACGGGTATGCAAAGGCCAGTGCAAGTACAGACTTCCACATAAGTCAAGGACCACTTGCGAACACAGAGGTTGAAGCTTCAAAGATATTTAATGAAATCATCTCTGAACAAGATAAATTTCAAAATGATGACATCACTAATTAAGACAGTATTTTGAAAGATTCCTTGATCTCTATTTTTTGTGAATTCTTAAAAATTAGACCTGTCTGTCAAGGTGGTCCTTGACTTATGTTGAAGTCTGTATTTCGCCCCAGCCGGGATTCGAACTCCCGTCTTTGATCTCGCCTATATGTGGTGGAAAAAGACGTAAAACACTTAAACACCCCGACCCACCCTCTTTAAAACTGTTCCCTCCCTCCATCACCCCCCTCCCTCCGCCCCCGGAAATTCCATCTTCCTCCGCCCCCTGAAGTAACGAAACCTCGCCACAGCAGACGCATTATTCTTTCCTGAGAGATTTCTCAGCGCAGAAGGTGCAAAGGTCAAAAGAAGTTAATTTCTGGCTAATCTTGCAGCCGTTCTCTCAATCTGAACGATAAAAGCCATGAATACTTCCAGCAGCGGGAAGCCAGAAGGGTATCTCTGAGATTACAGGCAGTTGTACCGATGCATTGGAAAGCTAGGGTATAAGTTCGAAAAAAAAAATCACGTTATCTATTCTATTCAGATTGCAATTCCTGCGGGCGAGTGGGGGGAGGAGGGAGGGGAGGGAAGGGCAGGGGCGGGGGGAGGGGTTAGGATTCCTGATACATAGACTGATTGTGTCTATGTGTAAGAGTCGCCTGAGTGGAGTTCTTCGAAGTTGGGCGCATTGGTTTTGTGTTGGTGTTCTAACTGCTGGGGACTTACGTGAAATGAAAAACAAACGCATATGGAAAGTGCAATTCAAAGTACCAATTAACAAATCTTACTTATTACCAAAACAATAAGCGTTATGGCGGAACAGTTTTTTTAAAGTGAAAACCACAACAAAATGCCCCCCCCCCAAAAAAAACAACAACAACAACAACAACAACAACAACAACAACAACAACAAACAAACAAACAAACAAACAAACAAACAAAAAACCAAACAAAAACAACAACAACAACAACAACAAAAACAACAACAAACAAACAAACAAACAAACAAAAAAGCAAATACGAAAACCAAACAACAACAACAACAACAACAAAATAACCACCACCAACAACAGCAACAATAGCAACAACAACAACAACAAAAACCCCAAACCCAATAACCCAAACCAACCAACTAACCAAACAAAAACAAACAAAAACGAACCCCCCCCCCCAAAAAAAAAAAAAAAAAAAAAAAAAAACAAACAAACAAAGCAAACAAACGAAAAAAAAAGACAAAAAAAAGACGAGCAAAACAGAAAAACAACAACAGAACCACCACCACAACAACACCACCACAGTAACACACACACACACACACACACACACACACACACACACACACACACACACACACACGAAAAACAAACAGAACAACAACAATACAACAACAAAAACAGCAACAGACAACAAACAGCAAAGAACAACAACAATAAAATAACTTCACCACCATTGCCACCACCACCACCTATAGCCAAAGACTACAATAACAAAACTTTAAGAGTACATCGTTTGCAATTTCAGCAAAACACAAGATGTCAACATGTAGCACAGGATATTTATGCCTGAGAACAATTTCGGTTTTATACAGCCTTCACAAAAAGTTAAGGACCACTTGCAAATATCGTTCAACTTTTGTCGTGGTGGCATGCTGGTGTAGTGCTGAACATCGCTGAAACGGCGGCTTATGTAGGCAAACAAATGAGCACAGTTCATAACCAGGGATGCATTCTTTGATCTGCATCTCATTTTTGCCGTGCAGAAAGCCCCAGGTATCGCTCACTGAACACTGAAACTCGGTCTAGTTTTGCCGAAATCGCAGATTTTCAAACGCGCCAAGCATGCTGTGTGACGCGCACGTGCCATCCACATAGTGGTCGCCATGTTCTCTAATTATCCCTTAACCTTGCTACCGAATTTTACGGGCAAAATCTTATTCGTTTATTTTTGTCTGATTTATTGAAACTGTCACCCATTATATTGACTGGTCCTTAACTTTTTGTGAAGACTGTAGTTTATACTCGTTTTATAAATCAATTTTACAGACGTGAAACATCTTTCTTTTGTTCGGAGCAGCTGCAAATCACACATCAGTCTTAGTTTCGGGAAAATTGTATGACTAAAAAGTGTTTTAAGTTTTGTCTTTTCGTTTAAAAATACAGCTTTTTGTATAATTGTTCATCACTTGTTTAGCTCTCCTCGAAGCTGTTATGTGTTTTGAAGAAATTTTTGTCTAAGATTCATTTTCATCTCATTCGAGGACAGCACTTTAACCCTTCATCAACGCTTAAATATTAAACACAGAGGAAACTGAAGTACACGTTTTCTAATTACACCTCCATCTTCATTTTCACTTAAATATTGCTATTTAAAAAAGTCTATAGTTAAAACGATAGCTGCTTGCCTTTTTGGTCTCAACATTTTGCTGACTCAAACAAAGCACATGGAGGATCAAATATGGCTGCTGTAAAAAAAAAAAAAAAAAACTGCACGGGGGGAAATCACCTGAATTCACTATGACAATGTAACGATAGTGACCCCGGAACCACACAATATGAGTGTGTTTCTCTCAGCTTCATCCTCTGTGAAATAAATGAGCAAAACGCCAGCTTCGTGATATGAGGACACCAGGGATGAATGGGTTGGCGCCATGTCTGATATTACTTAACTTTTATGCTTTTAAAAGTACAGTGCACTCTCTGTGTGTGTGTGTGTGTGTGTGTGTGTGTGTGTGTGTGTGTGTGTGTGTGTGTGTGTGTGTGTAAAATCCGTTTTGTTTTGTTTTTAAACACAATGTACTCTTATTTTTAGTCATTTTACTGTTAATATTAATTTTAGTATACGTGTATGTTGTGATATTCTTAACCTTATTTTATGCTGTGCAGAGCGGGCACCAGAAGAAAATTTTCTGGTTTGTCTTTAAACTAGACAATAAGGATGATTTGATTTGATTTGATTTGATTTGATTTATGCGGAGACGTTTGCTTTGGAGCGATTGCGCTTGAAACTGCGCCTGTGGTTAGCACTTCGGACTATGGACCGGGAGACCCGGGTTCGAGTCCCAGCCGAGGCAAGCGGGATTTTCTCTACCTAGGTCGGCTCCTACCCAGAGCGGGTGTGCTATGGGCCCAATGGGGAGGCTGTTGTCACACACCCGAGATTCACCCACTTCACGGGTGCGACTTTGGGGGGTGCTTCCCTTGGTATGACACGTCTTATGATGTGGATTATTACACGGCCGCCACCGCAGCTGCCGCAGCTCCTGGGCCTGGTTAATGCCGGGATATTTGTGACAGGAAGCGTGGAATGCGGCCCCATCCCGCAGTCCCAAACCACACGGACCTCCATAGCATCATCTTACCTTCATCTTTATCTCCATCATCATGCGTAATAAAAATTGCCCCAACTTCCGAGCCAGGGAGGAACACCACTGGAGCCGACAAAGAGTTGTGGCAGCAAAAAAAAAAAAAAAAATGTCTGTCTTACAAAATAGTAGAGATCCGAATGTAACACAGTGACGTTTGATGGCCGCGCGAACGTGGAAAGTCAGCCGTCCGTAAACGACGTCAGCCAATTTCTCCCTTGTCGGCTGCACGAGCACAGCGTGCTACCAGGTCGAGTATGGCCGCAACACAGTCATCGGCTACTGCTCTTTTCAATCAGGTCAACACACGCCTGTCTGTGGCTGTATTTGTGCAGTGTCTAAGTGGTGTGATGATAGACACCACCCAAACAGATCAAAACGACCCCTCAGCCTAAAAATCTGTTTAAAAAATGGGTCTTCAACAAGTTTGTTGTCTGAGAAATGACAGCTGTCGAAATAACGCGTTAACGCACAGCAATGACGTGTTTGCCAGTGGAAGGGGCTTTTTTTTTTTTTTTTTTTTTTTGCAACAGCAATGTTGTTTACGGTCTCGTTTAACTTTATGTTTGCACATAAAAATTAATTGTAAAACAACACACTTTGTCACTGCTTGCTTTCTTTCGGGGTCAGGAATAAACCAACTTGACTTGACTTGAACAATCATGCAGATGGTAAGAATATCGAAAATAGATCAGTGACCGCCTGAAATGTGTTTAGGAGCCTGGCAATTATCTACTGTCGGTAATTGTCTGTCTGGGACAAGTTGTGCAAAGAAAGTATGGAAATGGAAAAACTTTAAATTAGTTTACCGAGATTGTGTGTGTGCGTGCGTGCTTGCGTGCGGGCGTGCGTGCGTGCGTGCGCGTGTGCGTGGGTGGGTGGGTGGGTGTTTGTGTGTTTCTCCTTCTGTCTAAGGTCAACGTGCTTCTTTGTTAAAACTGTTATAGAAAAGTGTGTACGCTTAAAAAAAAAAAATCCCACGTCCATCTTTCGAAGAAGAGTAGGCTGTGGGCCGCTGGCGAGGAAAACAGAAATACATGTACTGTCGCACGCACCAGATTGAATAGCAGGGTGAAGGTTTGCACATAAACTAGCGCTTAACGGCAGCAGGCTTTCACTGCTTCATCCCCCAGCCCTGCGGCGCCATCAACATTTCAGAAGAGATGGATATGTGCGCCTTTTAGAAGTCTACCATACCAGAAGTTCTGTAAGACTACCACGAATGTCCTGTACACACGATGGTCCTATGATTACAATAATGAAGCGAGTGAAACACTGGAAACACTATGGAAACACTTGCTTGACCAACAGACAGACAGCCCGCGACACAGTCTAATTCCAATTCACCTGCCGCAATCTCGCGAGTGTCACCGTAAAGTACATCATTACTGAGAGTAATTCACAAGCCGGCCGCCAGATGGCAGACGGGACCAATCACAACATCGGTTAGAAAAAAACAGCAGCCCGCAACTCCTCCAATACCGCAAACGCTTGCTTTTTATCCGGTTGGAGGGCCACTTCTCGTGCTAAGGAAAAGTTTTCAATCAACGTCTACTTTGGACGTCCTAATACTCTTGCTGAGCACCTGCTCTTCCGTCGCCCTGGCTGTTCGCGAAGACATCTCGTCACCATCCTTCACAGAAAGATCAATGGACAAAGATTTCATGTCACTGTCAGTTGTAAGAGCGCATCGTGATCAAAGTTCTCCATGCTGTCTCTTTCTACCACTGCGCCATAGTAGTCTTCCCGTTCGAAAAGGGCAGCCGGGATAGCGGAGCTGGTAGTGTGTTGGACTTTGAATGCTCGGGTCGTGAGTTCGATTCCCGGCTGGGGCCAAATATTTGTGCTGGCTTTTTCATCGTTGCCCCGTCTTTGATATCGTCCGCATAATTATGGTGGGAAGAAGATGTTAAATCCTAAAACAACCAACCAACTAACCAACCTACCATCCAGTACACAACAACAAGAAGAAGGACAACGACGACAACGACATCAACGACAACAACAACATCAACAACACGTTCGTCTCGCACTTGGTTTAAACATCTATACTCACGTACAGATAGAAATGTACAGATCGCCGTATGTGGTGGAAAAGGGCGTTAACCCCCCAAACACCCACCTGCCCACCCTGTACAGATTGCCGTCACACAGTAACACAACAGAGCACAACAAGTCAAAACTTATTATAAGCCTGCTCCTATGAACCAAGGTGCATACATGGCGGAGAAATTCCCGTGAAACATTGAATGAGATATAAAGTCGAAGGAAGAGGACATGGACGCCATAGAGAGCGCTTGTGATGTGAAGCATATAGTTGTCAATATCCAGCATCTGCAACCTCGTGTATTATGCAAATGTATGTGCCCATTAATATATAGAATGCATGACTGTATGTTACTGTGGTGTGTGTGTGTGTGTGTGTGTGTGTGTGTGTGTGTGTGTGTGTGTGTGTGTGTGTGTGTGTGTGTGTGTGTGTGTGTGTGTGTGTGTGTGTGTGTGTGTGTGTGTGTGTGTGTGTTGTTTTGTTTGCTCTGGTTTTTGTGCATGTGTGTGTGTTCTCTTTGTGTTTGTCTCATGTATGGATGGTCGTGGGTATGTGGAGGTGGGCGGGGGGGAGGGGGGGGGGATGGTGGATGTGATAAATGTATGTGATGCATGTGCGAATGTATTGTATGTGTATCAATGTAGATATTTTTGAGAGATGTTCTTGAAAGGCATTTGTATCAATGCATGTGTTTTTTTTTTATTGTTTGTTTTTTAAGATGTGCTATTTCTGTATGTTTATTTGATATGCTGTTTTTTGTTTAAAAAACAAAAAAAACAAAAAAGAACAAGAAAGGAGAAGAGAACATATCAAACTCTACTATAATCTAGAATGCAGTAGGCAGCGTGAATTGGTGGCGGCAAAGGCCTGTCTGCGTTGGACACATCGTAAATGTAGAAATTTAAGTGGCAAAGCGACCCGATGAGCCGATAAACTGTTGTCCGGCTTGGGAAAGATTTATATTTTGATGTAAAGATTGGTTGGGGTTTCCTCTCGAGAGGATATCGACGCTGAAGTCATGCGGTAATAATGCTATCGTTCAGCAACGTGCATGAGCTGCGTCTGTCTGTTCGATGTCGGGTCAAAATTTGTAAGAGAACTATGGATGAGACACGATTTCTTGAAAGCACTGGTATTTTTGGGGCTATCCTTTTTATTCATGATAAAACCGCCCAGAAGGATGTTTAGGGGGGAAGCGAGTCGCCATTAATTTTGTACAGTGGGCGGTCGGTGGTCTAGTGGTTAAGAGACTTGTCACCAATGCGAGAGGTCAGGGGTTCGAGGCCCACTCGGGGCAAAGAATTTTTCCTTCTCGTATGTGGCACCGTTCATTCCGGCCGATCGTCGGGGGTTCTCTCCGGGTACTCCGGCTTCCTCCCCCTCTGCTTTAGAAATGTTCAGTCCACCAACTTTGAAAAATAAATGCAATTCTAATTTTCGAAATTTAAATAGCTGAGCTGACCCTTCGCACCACGTGATTGTAATGTGTTTATGTCCAGTGTGTGGGAGAATGCGTGTGATTCACGTGAGCGTGCGTGTTGGGTTCAGTTCGCGGCGCTTTGAGCCGATTCATGAAATTGAGCAAAGCGCCTATACAATACTCATTATTATTATTATTATTACACCCACCCCCCAACACACACACACACACACATACACACACTTTTTTCCATGGGTGCACGCTGCGCATTGGTTTCCATTCCATGGTCCGTCCCTGTTGGAATGGGATTATGCTTGCACACTTTTCCACTAGCGGTTCTTTGGTGTGTTTTTTTTTCTTCTTCTCTCCTTTTACCCTCGTCTCCTCTTGTTCTCAAGCACAGTTTTACCGTCACTTTTCCACCATTTAAGGGTGATATCAAAGACTGGGCAACGAGAAAAAGGCCAGAACAAATAGTTGGCCTCCGCCGGGAATGAAACTCTCGAGCCCGAGCTCTCTAAGTCCAACACTCTACCATTCTGCTGTCCCAGCTCCCAGCTGAAAGGGCCCAAACACCATGGATTCAAGAAGCACTTAGGTCCTTTAATCATTTCAATGCAGAGCTGTGTGTAGAATGTGTCAGGGAAGAGACTGCTCGTGTTCCTTATTGTGTATTTGGTAATGCAGTCGCCACAGTTTTTCGAGATTTTTTAAACAATAACTGGGATTCTATGCATATTTATTGGAAACAGATGTTCGAAGACTCGTATCCTGACTTTCTATCAACCATGGATGTGATTCTGAAACAGTTGACGATCTCGGCATACGTGAAAATTTGGGCGAAATTGTCAGCTGGATAAAATATCTAAATGCCTAAAATAATATACCTCCCAGGAACCTCAAGTCATAATGATGTCAAATGTAATCTTATTCAGTAATGGACATGTACACCTAAAACCTTCATGGAACAGTGGGCAAAAGTGACGTCAGTGAGTGACGTCAATGTGTTATTTTGGAGTAGTTTCATTCCTTGAAATGGCTCGTCAGGTTTTCGAAACAACAACAACAGTGAAACTATAAATCTAGACTGGTTTCACTTGCGCCGAGAATAAACGGAAAGACAGAGAACACTGCTTATAAATAGAGCTCACATGATTAGTTCGAGTGGTTTACGGCGAAGGACTAAACCCCTCGATGGTTCGATTGTTTGCGTAGCTACCTCGCCGGAGGCTCGGTAGCTACGCAAACAATCGAACCATCGAGGGGTTCGTCTTCCGCACTTTCTGATTGATGACGTAACTGCAGTGTGTTTTTGTGAACTCGTAAACCACTGAGTGGGTTATGGAAAGTCATAACTCACACTTTCGCTGTCTGTTTCATTACTATTTTCGGACGTGAAGCACTCATAGTTAATTCACTGAAGGTTTCCACTGGCGAGTGGTGTAAAATGTTTTAGATCACAACTTTTTGAAGAAACTTTTCTCTGCAATAGGTCTACAGAGGTGGCTCCATAAACGTTATCGTAGAAAATCGTTGGCGACTGAAATACCAGACGCACTATACCCCCCCCCCCACAACCCCCCCCCCCCTCTCTCTCTCTCCCTCTCTCTCTCTCTCTCTCTCTCTCAACACAGTTCTGTCGACAAAAGGTAAAATGGTCTATGTGTTTATCAAACACACAGCGCTTAGTGCTTTTTCTTGTCTTTTCATTTATTGCCAAAATGACGGCACAGACTGTTGTCATCTCGCGCGTGGGGGACAATCTCAGTCGCTCACGGTTCGTCAGGGTTTAGCTTCGATCATTTTCCCTGCAATCGATCGCGCGGTTCCTGTATCTCGCAGCAGCATCCGCTTTGACCAAATATTTTCAGGCCCCGGGGCACGCCGGATAATCGCGGGAGCCGATCACAAGTTAGCGCTTCTCTTGGCTCCATTAAGCAATAGATCATGTCGGCCGCTGCACACTCTATATAGCTGTGGATGCTTCTGCGACACAAAACCGAACTTTTTCTATTTCTTTTTCTTTTTCTCTATCTCGCACTCTCTGTCTGTCTCTGTCCCTGTCTCTGTCCCTGTCTCTGTCCCGGCTCCGTCCCTGCTGGTTAGGCCATGTCAAGAGACAACATAAGAAAGAAATTTTTTTTTTTTTAATCTTCTGAAATGGTTCTTTTATGGACCCTCATCCTGATGCCCTAAAAAAAAATGTTTTTT
>JACVVK020000084.1:1122500-1222500 GCA_018292915.2 Batillaria attramentaria
GTACGCGCACGGTCACAAACGCAACTGTTCCAAAGTGCTGTGGAGCCTAGCAATCCTGAAAAATGCGCCTGTAACTTGAACCCTTCAGACGGGGAAAGCTTTCAATATACATTATCGTACAGACGTTTATCGTCATTTCGTTCTCGCCGCCTTGCCTACATTGTGAAGAGGGCGCACTTATGCGTCCTAAGGGGAATAATTTGTCGGTGAAGTTTGGTTAATGAGCCTTGGCATACACGTAAGTCTTGGAAATTGAATTGTGCAAGTTTTTTTTCTTTTTTAATGGAACATTGTCTGGAGTGCAGAAACAGATCCTGCTTTTTTTTTCTCTTTTTTTTTTTTTTTTTTTTTTTTTTGAATTCGGCGAGACTGGCGGATGGGTCCAAGTAAGGTCAGTCATTTGCAAAGCTGGGTTCACAAAATGGCTTAATTAGTTTATCTAAGTGGTACTGTTTACTCGTACTCGTTTGCTTTAATATTTGGGGATGTTGTTTGGGGTCGGATCTCGGCTAAAAGCCGAATTTTTTTTAAAGCCGATAATCTGTCTCTCATGTCGGCTGGCCGGGCCGAAGTTTTCACGAGTGAATCGGCTCCATTATGTCCGTTTCTGCGAGATTCCTGTGCTGGCTGGACTAATTTCCAAGAAAACGCAACTTTCGGTGAGGATATGTATCTACAGAACATCTTTAATTCATGGAGGTGGAGGGAGCACGTAACAGTAGGGAATCTAGTCGAAAAACTTGTGAAACTGCTTCGGCAGAGAGAGCCAAAACTTTCTGTAAAAAGCCGAAACTTTCATGGCTTTTTCGGCTAAACCGCCGAAGAAAAACAATCCTGGCAACATCACTGATATTTCGAGCCAGAATCTGAAGAAACAAACATGGTGGTGGTTGTTGTTGTTGTTGTTTTGGGTGTTTTTTTGTGGCTTGTTTGTTTTTTGCTGTCCCAAATCTTCGCCTGCTCCAGTGATGTGGAGGGAATCAACAGAGGGCTCGGAAGCTGGGGGCAATTTTCGTTATGCATGATGATGGAGATGAGGATGATGATATGATGATGATGATATGGAGGTCAGTGTGCCTTGGTACTGCGGGACAGGGCCGCATTCCAATGCTTCCTGTCATAAATATCCCGACCCGAAAACTACGGCACCTGCGGTGTCGGTCGTGTAGTCATTCACACCATAAGACGTGTCATACCAAGGCAAGCACCCCCAAAAGTCTCGGCTGTGTGGTAACGGCCTCCCCAGTGGGCCCATAGCACAACCGCTCAGGGTAGGAGCCGACCTAGGTAGGAAAAATCCCACTTGCCTCGGCTGGCCGGACTCGAACCCGGGTCTACAAGCGTGCGTCAGTGTCTCAGTGGAAAATGCCCAACGCTAAGTGCTAGGAGAGGTTCGCCATGCGCCATAGGGGATCCCATTCTAACTTCAATCAAGCTTAGCTAGTAAACATCATCGTAAATCTTACGTACGCTGCTAATTTTCTTACATTAGCCTGACGTTTTCTTATGCTTAGCCACCACGCAAAAGATGTAGCCAGCAAAAGGTTTGTTCGCTTGGATCCCTAACCCAGGATGTGACTTCCCCGATCACTCATGAGTTACCCGAACTAGTGCCTACGTTACATGAGTGCTACATCAAGCGGCGAGCACGTGTGTGCGCGCTGTTCGGTAACCAGTGCAAAACGAACACAAACACTACAAATTCATCCACTTTTATGACTTTGATGACGGCTGCCCAGAGGTCTGCACCCTGAATCCCTGATGACATACTTTCAGGCGAGGTTCGCTCGATGACCTCTCACATACCCCCTACTCAGTAACACTTCTACCACTTAACATGCATGCTATTTGGCTCGGAAGTCATTCTAGTACTAAGGCCGAAACTCAGTTAATAGCTTCCGTGCTGGAGTAGTTCCCCTTGGCAGCAGTGGAAAAGATCCTGTCTATGTCGGTAGATGCTTCGTTTATGATGACTTCAAAGTATATACACTAAACAGAGGGAACCGGGATTAGCGTTGGACTTCCAATGGTTGAGTCTGGAACTGGAATACCGGCTGGGACCCAATAAATTGTGTTGCCTTTTTTTCCCCATCGTTGCCCCGTCTTTGCAGGGGAGGGTGGGGGTGGGTGTTTGGGAGTTTAACGTCCTTTTCCACCACGGAAGGGTGATATCAAAGACGGAGCAACAAGAAAAAAGGCCAGCACAAATAATTTGGCCCCAGCTGGGATGCGAACTCACGACCCAAGCATTGGCAGTCCAACGCTCTACCATTCGGCTATCCCCCTCCCCCCCCTCCCCCGTCTTTGCAGAATCACTCTTACGTGGTGGAAAAGAACCACCACTCCTGAACGGCCGTCACCTCTGTCATGGAGTAGGGTTCGAGTCCAGGTCGAGCTTGTATGTTATACCGGTTTTTCCCGGCTACAAGGCTGCTCATCGGGGGTTCCACTCCGGATTATCCAGCTCCCCTTCCCCCTCCCCCCAGAAAAATTGAAAAATATGAACAAATTCTTTGCCCCGATTGGAACTCGAACCTGACCTCTCGCTTATGGTGACTAAGTCTTAACCACTAGACCATCGACCGCCCCATCTTGGAATCTTAAGAGTAATTAAGAGTCCTCACGGAAAATTGACCACAGACACCGTTCAGTTCATTAAGCTGAAAAGTTTTCCATCATAATGACTAAGTCCTTTAGAATCCTGGGATATTGCGATTACCCTTTTTTTTTTAACTGCCACAGCCTCGCTAAAATTCGAACAGGCCAAATTTGGAATTTCAGTTCACCTACGCGTCTGAAAAAAAAAAACCCAAACCAAAAACAAATACACGGTACCCATAACACTTCAAAAGAAATTTCGCTGGCTGGTAGGCGGTGTTAACGGCCTGACGCAGTTGCTTCGCTTTAGGACATTAAGCTGCACATTGCTTCTTAAACATCCCTCCTGCTGAGACGGCTTCTGGCTGAATCCAGTCGTGCTGCGTGGAGCTTGTTATGACGTAGGTACGGCGGATCTACATATTGGTTACACGGTGAGACCTTTATTGTCCTGTTATTTTCGTAGCCTGGGTGCAATGTACAAACCCAAACTGCCTGTCTCGTTTGCAGCAGCGTTTTTGTCAGCAGGTTGTCGGGCCTGTACTATTTTGATAGACCTCCGGAGCTTGTCTTTTCTTTCGTTCTCTCTTTCTTTCTTTCTTCTCTTTTTCTTCGCCAGTGTGTAATTACTTCAAAATCATACGCACGCTTCTTGTACGCGACGGCAAGCACACAACTGACGTAAGACGAGCAAAATATGTTTTCCAGACCACCGCCCAGTGCGTGGAGAACATAAAGACGGATGTTTTCGATGCACCAAACGAGTGGCAGCGTCTGTGCTGTTAAAGGTCTGCAATTTCAAAAAAAAGCGACAAACATTGTATTCTTAAAAAAAAAAATCCCAGCTGGGGCCAAATATTTGTACTGGCCTTTTTTTCTCGTTGCCGCGTCTTTGATGTCACCCTTTCGCGGTGGAAAAGGACGTTAAACCCCCAAACACCCACCCACCCTATTCTTTAAAAAGCGACTACTGTGACTGTGCATACTGCAGGCAACTCTGTCACAGTTGCAGAGATTTTAGCGCCTCGGAGACCCTCACAAAACCAGAGCGTGAGTTTGCAGTGGGTTATTTGTGTTTTTGACCAGTGAGTGAGACACATCGCTACTGCGTCTAGCGGGTGTTGTGTGCTGCACGAGAAGACTAGCCACTGCGATCTTTCTCGCTCAGTGTCAAAACGCAAACTGAGCTGTGCAGTCAGGCTGCCCTTGGCTTTTATAGCGGTTTCAGGGACGCAAACACTAAGACAGTCGAGAAAGTAAAGAAACCGACAAAGAGGGGTGAGCGGTGGTCTAATAGGTAGCGCGTCGGACTTAGCCGTCACCACTGTCACGGCGGCGAAGCGTGGGTTCGAGCCCAGGTCGAGCTTGTGATATGTGATACCGGTTTTTCCTGGCTCCCGGGCTGCTCATCGGGGGTTTCTCTCCGGGTTATCCGGCTTCCCTCCCCCCAGCAAAATAGAAAAATAGGATAGGTATTGGGTGGTGCTGCACCGCGGCGATGCGCTTTCCCCGGGGAAAGCAACCCGAATTTTCCGAAAGGGACAAGAACGTAGTAAAACTAAAACAACAGCAACAACAAAACCAGCTCAACTTTACGGGTGGGTGGGTGTTTGGGGGTTTAACGTCCTTTTCCACCACATAGGGTGATATCAAAGACGGGGCAACGATGAAAAAGCCAGCACAAATTTTTGGCCCAGCCGGGATCGAACTCACGAGCCGAGCATTAGAAGTCCAACGCTCTACCATTCGACCACCCCGGCTCCCCTGCTCAACTTTACATCAGTTATCCGGTTTCGTAAGCTTTTTAATGATGACACTTCGGTGTGCAGAATTTAAAGTGCGTGTACTCAACAAGCACCTTTGCCCGTCATGTCCGCACCAGACTGGTAACAGCGACTGAAACAACGGTTTAACAAAAATAATAAACACAACTTCAACAACAACAGCAGCAGCAACAACAACAACTATTACATAAAACGGTCCATTTTTCCCTCAACCCAGATCACATCAAGCTCGGTCGCTCAAAAACTGCAGGCAGACAGGGGTGGGGGGTGGGGTGGGTGTTTGCGAATTCAACGTCCTTTTCCACCCCGTAAGGGTGATATCAAAGACGGGGCAACGATGAAAAAGGCCAGCACAAATATTTGGCCCCAGCCGGGACTCGAACTCACGATCCGAGAATTGAGAGTCCAACGCTCTACCATTCGGCTGTCCCGGCTCCCAAGGCAGACAGGGAGTCAGAATTTACAAACAATAACAACAAAATCACAAAACGGTCTATTTTTGCCTCAACCCCCAGATACGATCGCGCAGAAACTGTAGACAGGCAGTAGGTGTCAGAATTTACGAACAACAACAACAGACACATAACAACAGTCCATTTTTACCTCAACCCCACGTAAGATCGCGCAGAAACTTCACTCTTCAGACAGAAGGGGAGCCGGGATGACCGAATGGTAGAGCGTTGGACTTCTAATGCTCGGGTCGTGAGTTCGTATCCCGGCTGGGGTCAAATATTTGTGCTGGCTTTTTCATCGTTGCCCCCGTCTTTGATATCATCCGTATTTGATGGAAAAGGACGTTAAACCCCCAAACACCCACCCTCCCAGCCTTCAGACAGACAGTAGGAGTCAGACTTCACGAAAAACAACAACAACAGACACATACATCTAGCACGATCGTGTAAATGCTGCGGACAGACAGTAACAGTCCACCCCCCCCCCCCCCCCCCCCCCCTTTCCCCCCGACGTTAGCTACGCTAATGGACTCAAACTTTACGATACCTTTTGCCCATGGCTCCAATTATTTTTCACTACAGTTTGCTGACTCGTTTTCGTCTTATCTTATTACCGTGAAATCGGGAGGCGTCGCCTGCCTTCGGCTCACCGCCACATCTATCACACTGCCTTTAAACAAAACACGTGGATGAGCTCAGCTAATTACCATCTAATGACTCGCCACGACGCCCGAGGCGGAGAATGGGGAGGCTTCCCACAGCGAAAGTCTGTCTCGTGCTGTTAAACCTTTACAGGGAAAAGGGGGGGGGGATAAATTTTCACTGTGACCACAAAACTGTGGAGTATTTTCGCTTGATGGCATTTAAAGGCCCAATTTTATGATATCTTTAATCTCACAGATCGTTCTGAGATGTTTTGGTGGTGTTTAAGGTTTACGTCACTTATGCACATGCACAGATACAGACAGACTGTCTTGTGCTATTAAACCTTTACAGGGAAAGGGGGGAAAATTCACTGTGACCACAAAACTGTGAAGTATTTTCGCTTGATGGCAGAGCTGCATTTAAAGACCCAATTTTATGATATTTTTAATCTCGCATAATTATCGTTCTGCTTTCCATGCCACCGGCCACAGCCTACTCTTCTTCGAAAGATGAACGTGGGATTTTTAACGTGCACACTACGTGGGATATTTGTGCGCGCGTGTGTGCAGGAACCTTAAACGAGTCTGCACGTGATTTTGACTCGATTGGGAATCCCTGATATGACGCCTTTACAATATAATCAGATCGAAAAAAAAAAAGTTTCCAAGTTTCACGGTAAATTTTGAGGGTAACCGTATTGATTCTCTAATCCTTAATCTCTAAGCTCCCAACAAAAAGCTTTCCGAAGTGTGAAAATTTTTTACAGAGTCGACCGTGCAAGCACAGTCAATTCTGTCACAGTTGCAGAGTTTTCAGCGTCCCTGAAACCCCAATAAAAGCCAAGGGCAGCCTGACTCGATTTCGCAGCTCAGTTTGCGTTTTGACACTGAGCGAGAAAGATCGTGCAGCACTTAACATCCGCTGGACACTGTAGTGAAGTGTCTCGCTGACTGACCAAAAGCTGAATAATGTCACGGCAAACTCATGCTCTGGTTTTATAAGGGTCCCCGAAGCGCTGAAAACTCTGCAACTGTGACAGAGTTGACTGTGCTTGCACGGTCGACGGTGTAATTTTTTTTTCACACTTCGGAAAGCTTTTTGTTGGGAGCTTAGATTTTTGAGGTGTCCGGCCGGGGGGTTATGGAATACAAAGAGAAATACACTGTGGTTTCACGAGTATTTGCTCACGGTGGCAGAGGTGCATTCATACTACGCAGAGCGGAAGATAATTTTGGTTTTGTATTTTTCTGCATCGTGGAGGAAGTTCACTCGGGGTGCTCTCCCTTCGCGGCTTCCGGAATACCTCATTTCCACTGACGTATTTTGATAAACGCGTCGAATTTCTGTTCCCTCAGGTATTCAGGGGTTGTGGGATGCAGAGAAAGAATACACTGTCACCACAACCCGTGGAGTGTTTTTACTTCGTGGTTGAGCGGAAGATAATGATGTTTTGTATCTTCCGGCATTGTGCAGGAAGTGAAATCGAGATGCTTTCCCTTCGTTTCCGATTTCTTCAGTTTTACTGTGAGGGTCATGGAATTTGAAAAAAAAAAATTGTGACCACAAAACCTTGGAGTATTTTCTTGTTTGGTGGTAGAATTGTAAGAGAACTCACCAGCGCGGAAGATAATGTGCTCTGTGTGTGTGTGTGTGTGTGTGTGTGTGTGTGTGTGTGTGTGTGTGTGTGCGTGTGTGTGTGCGTGTGTGTGCGTGCGTGCGTGCGTGCGTGCGTGTATGCGTGCGTGCATGTGTGTGTGTGTGTGTGTGTGTGTGTGTGTGTGTGTGCGTGTACGTCCTCAGTTCCACTTATGTATTTCGTTAAAGTTACGAGCTAAATTCCATCTTTGCTAAGCCAACTTATATTTTGGAACAGTTTCGCTCGTGAGTGCGCCTGTACGCTCGAAGTCCATGGAGATCAACAGATATGGATGTAGACAAGAGGCAGGTCGGATGTATGTATCAGACCAGACGACCCGTGAGCCGGGACTCCCGTATCCGCCGCACTATAGCTCAACGGATATGAAGTGTTTGAAGCGCGTCCGGTTTTCTTGGAGGCTTCTGTGTGCATATCTGAGGGTGACTGACCGCTTAGGTGGAAAGGTCCCCCCGGCCTTTTCGAGTGAAGTCAAGAATGTTATTCAGGACTAGGGGTGTTCGGTTTTACCGGTTTTCCGGTTAAAATCGGTCCGACTTCCTCACGGTTCGGTAAACCGGTTTGGCCTTAAAAAAACCGGAAAACCGCGGTTTTTCTAAGGGACATCACTCGTCGTTTTTCAGCCCGTTACAAGACACTCTCCTCCTCCCCCTCCTCCTTATCATCATCATGTTGTTGTTGTTGTTGGCTGAACAGGGAAACCGGGGTGGCCGAAGGGTAGAGCGTTGGACTTCCAACTTTCGGGTCGTGAGTTCAAATCCCGGCTAGGGCCAAATATTTGTGCTGGCTTTTTCATCGTTGCCTCGTCTTTGATATCATCCATATGTGGTGGAAAAGGACGTTAAACCCCCAAACACCCACCCACCCACCCTTGTTGGCTGAACATTTCCAACGCAGGGGTACAGAAAGCCGGAGTACTAGGAGACCCCCTTCCCTTCCCCCCTTCCATCTCTTGGGGAAACGTTAGAAACAATAGATGACGTATACATAGCCGGTTAACCGGTTTTAAACCTCGGTTTTCTATTGGAAAAACCGGTTAAAAACCGGTTTGAGAAATCGTACCGGTTCCACCCTCTATTCAGGACCACCTAGGGGCCATAATACATGTTCACTATATAAGGCGGAGAAAGAATAAAGAGATATATACACACATACTTATTTGTCAGTCGCGGATGGAAGTGGTCGAGGAAACAATAATTCGTATGAACGTTTGCTGGCCATGCTGGTTTCATAGCAACCGTTTCTGCTTGGAACAAAATCTCTAAAACGTGCTTTAAAGACAAAATGCAAAGAGTCTGAAAGCGAACTTAAAATTCTCTAAAATCTGTTTTAAACACAAACTACAAAGAGTTCGAAAGCGAACATAAAATTCTATAAAATGTGCTTTAAGGACAGAAGGCAAAGAGTCCGAAAGCGAACTTAAAATTCTCTCAAATTTGTTTTCAAGGTATAATGCAAAGCGTCCGAAAGAGAACTCAAAATTTTCTAAAATGTGTTTTAAAGACAGAATGCAAAGAGTTCGAAAACGAACTTAAAATTATGTAAAATATGTTTTCAAGGCAGAATTTCAAGTGTCCGAAAGCGAACTTAAAATTCTCCAGATAGTGCAAGAAAAAACAATTATTCCTGTAAACGTTTCTTGCCCATGCTGGCCACAAGCAAACGTTTCTACCTGGGAGAATTCTCTGAAATGTGTTTTACAGCCGGAAAGCAGAGTCCGGAACGGAACTTCAAATTCTCCAAATAGCGCAAGAGAAAAAGAGGACTGTTGAGAGGGGGTTTTCTTTTAATGTAAAAAAGGCACACAGGAGTTAAGTTTTTGAAGGTCACAGGTCGATGATCTTTAGATTGAGCGAACAAACGTTCCTCTGTTGATCGGCTATAATCACGAGCGTTCTGGGACAACAAATTGATGTCAGGTGATACCCAACTTGATGATGATGATAATGATTGTGGTTGGATGATGATGATGATGATGATGATGATGATGATGATGATGATGATGACTGGCCATTAGTTTGTACTTGTAAGGCAATAGAATAAGATTCCATGCAGTTAACATGCTCACAGTGCCATCTGAGATGGGGGAAATGAAGAAAAAGAAGAAGAAGAGAGAGAGAGAGAGAGGTGAGCGGTGGCCTAATACAGTAGGTAGCGCGTCGGATTTAGCCGCTGCGCTGTTGAACGGCCGTCACCAATGTCATGGAGATGAAGCGTGGGTTCGAGCCCAGGTCGAGCTTGTGATGATCATGTGATACCGGTTTTTCCAGGCTGCCGGGCTGCTCATCGGGGGTTTCTCTCCGGGTTATCCGGCTTACCCCCCCCCCCCCCCTCAGCAAAACTGTAAAAAAACAAAACAAATTTAAATATATATATATATATATATATATAGGATAGGTATTGGGTGGTGCTGCACCGCGGCGACGCGCTTCCCCCGGGGGAAGCAGCCCGAATTTCCCGAAAGGGATAATAAAGTTGTAAGAGAGAGAGAGAGAGATGATGATGATGATGATGATGATGATGAAACGTTTATTAGGATAATTCTTGTAGGCATCTCTGCCTATCTTACAAGAAGTCCACACTACATTCTACAATAATGAAGCAAAAACAAAGCATAATAAGCAAAGATAAACAATCTAGGCTACCGAAAAAGTGAGACCCCCCAAAAAACAAACGACAACAGACAAACAATGAAAAAAAAACCCCAAAACACACACACACACACACACACACACACACACACACACACACACACACACACACACACACACTCACACAAGCAAGGTAACAGGTAACAGGTGACAGAAAAACACGGCGATCAAGCATGATCAAAGGCTTATAAGCAATGCGGGAAACTAGCTTAAGTTGTTGGAGTTTTAAGACTGGCGGAAGTGTTCATGCAAGCGGTCCTTAAACGTGTTTTAGGTGTTGTGGCAATGAATTCCACGTGCATGCACCAGAAAACGAAAAACTAGTTGAGGGAGAGAGAGAGCAGTAAGTATCCACGTGTCTTGAGACTGAAGGTCTTGGTCACCACAGAGCCTGACTTGATATGAGCTGGCAGCAAATCGTGGGTTTGCACCCGCGAGGTACGTCGCGCAAGTTTTCTTCTTTAAAGTATGCGAGCGTTTGCACCCACGAGGCACGGCGCGCAAGCTTTTAGACGACGTACAGCGAAGGTTAATCTGTTCTTTTTTGTGACAGTGCTTGGGGTCATGAGTTCGAATCCCGGTTGAGAGCCAATACTTTGCGATGGCTTTCACCTCGTTTGGTTGTCTCGTCTTCCAATATCAGGGGAGCCGGGATGGCCGAATGGTAGAACGTAGGACTCTCAATGCTCGGGTCGTGAGCTGGAATCCCGGCTGGGGTTAAATATTTGTGCGGGCCTTTTTCTCGTTGCCCCGACTTTGATATCACCCACACGTGGTGGAAAAGGACGTTAAACACCTAAACACTCACCCCACCCTTCCAATATCAGCCTTCTTTTCAGTGAATAAAGCTGGATTAACTTAACTTTTGTTTGGCATAAGTCTGGTTATTTGCTGTTTCTGTGCTTGGGTCATGAGTTCGAATCCCGGTTGAGGGCCTATACTTTGCGATCCCCGTCTTCTGTTATTCTAGTGGTGAAAAATTCATCGAGGTTTTTAAACGCGGAAACAACAAACCAACCTAATCTTTTTGTGCCTTGCAGCTTGGCAAAACCAAACGCTTTTTTTTTCCTTTCTTTTTTTACCCGGCTTACTCTCCTTAACCCTCTTGAAAAATGTTTCTAGAGGTGCTCAGTCATCGGGCGTCTGTGAAAAGATGAACATCACTAAATTCCCAAGCGACTGGCGGTATGCTCGGATCGTTCCCATAGCCATAAAAGTCGGACGGCATATAGCGTTAGCATTACTCGTCTAATCACAATCCATGTTCGCCCATTTAGGCTAAGCGGGTGGCGGCGGTAGAGTGCTGATAGTAGGACGAGTGGCAACGGGAAGGAGAGGGGAGGGGGGGGGAGGGTGTGGAGGGGGGGGGGCTCTTGAGGAACGGGTGGTGGTGGTGGTGGTGGAGGTAGTGTGAGCTCCAATAGTAGGTGTAGATGGACGCTTACACTGTATGACTCTCTGTACGGTTCCTCTGTTTTTGTGTCCGATCCAGGTCGGTTGTATGGGTGTGTTTTGGTTTTGTTTTTGTCGCTGGAAGTCGTGGTTTTTTTTTGTGTGGGTTTGTTTGGTTTTTGGTGGTGTTGTTGCTGTTGTTATGTTGTTGATGCAGTTTTTGTTGTTGTTGTTTTCTTGTTTTTTGTTTAATTTGTTTATTTCTTTGTTTGTTGTTTTGTTGTTGTTTTTTTTTAGGTTTTTGTTATTTTG
This sequence comes from Batillaria attramentaria, assembly GCA_018292915.2. Classification (NCBI taxonomy): domain Eukaryota; kingdom Metazoa; phylum Mollusca; class Gastropoda; family Batillariidae; genus Batillaria; species Batillaria attramentaria. Next base: position 1,133,989 of record JACVVK020000084.1, read on the forward strand.
TTTCTGTTTGCTTCTTCTTCTTTTTTTTTCTTTTTCTTTTTTTTTTTTTGGGGGGGGGGGGGGGGGGGCGGGGGTGTTATTGTTTTGTTTTGTTTTCTTTCGTATTGTTTGTTTGTTTTGGGGTTGCTTTGATTTGTTATGGGGTTGATTTCGGTTGTTTTCGTGGTTCTTGTTGCTGTTGTTGGTGGTGTTGTGTGTGCTTTTGTTATTGTTATGTTCTTTTTATTTGGTTGTTGTTGCTGTTGTTATAGCAGCATTACATATGTTTATGTATTCTCATACTCATATCGCCCGTCATCCAGGTACTTCTATTGTCAGAGGGGGAGCCGGGGTGGCCGAATGGTAGAGCGTTGGACTCTCAATGCTCGGGTCGTGAGCTCGAATCCCGCCGGCTGGGGCCAAATATTTGTGCTGACCTTTTTTTCTCGTTGCCCCGTCTTTGATATCACCCTTATGTGATGGAAAAGGACGTTAACCTCCCAAACACCCACCCACCGACCCCTATTGTCAGAGCACGATATGTACCATAATTATGATACCGGCGCAAGGTGAAACACCTCTCCGCAGTAATCTTGGGATCTGCGCCTTTAACCCTCACCCTTCAGTCCTCTCCCCCCCTCCCCTTCTACTTTGTACCCTCAATGTTTTACACTCCTGCCATTCTTCTGCCACTGGGAATGGTGTTCATGCCGCACAAAGGAACACATAGCGTTTGGCATGGTCGGTGGAGCTATTTGCAGGCTGTTTTATGTGCGGCGAACACGCGAAAAACACATTGGCTCTCTCTCCTCACCGCTATCTTTGCTTTGCCTTGTCACAACAAGGGATCGTGTGGGTTAGACTTGGGATAACTAGAAAACATGTGGCTGGGTACTTGTGGAAGACGGAACGCGCGTGAACATACTGACATACACACACACACACACTCAGTGGACTCGCACACACACGTGATGTGCCGCACGCCGCACATACTGACATATGCATGCACGCACACTGACACACACACCGTGGGACACAGAGAGAGAGAGAGAGAGAGAGAGAGAGACACACACACACACACACACACACACACACACACACACACACACACACACACACACACACGCGCGCGCGCGCGCGCGCAAGCACGCACGCACGCACGCACGCACGCACACACACACACACACACACACTGACGAGCTGCCGATATGCGAACATACACACACAGGCTCTCTCTCTCTCTCTCTCCCTCTCCCTCTCACGTCTCTCTCTCTCTCTCTCTCTCTCTCTCTCTCTTTCTCGGGAGCCGCGGTGGCCGAATGGTAGAGCGTTGGATTCTCAATGCTCGGGTCGTGAGTTCGAATCCCGCCGGCTGGGGCCAAATATTTGTGCTGGCCTTTTTCTCGTTGCCCCGTCTTTGATATCACCCTTATGTGGTGGAAAAGGACGTTAAACTCCCAAACACCCACCCACCCAATCTTTCTTCTCTTCTCCTCTCTCTCTCTCTCTCTCTCTCTCTCTCTCTCTCTCTCTCTCTCTCTCTCTCTCACACACACACACACACACACACACACACACACAAGCGGAATGTGGAAGGGTGGGGATGGGGGGTGCGGTTATGACGGGGAAGAGACTCGGAAATGGACGCCAGTTGGAGAAACGCCTGAAACTTAAACTGGCGTTGTTGCAGCTAATTCTTCCTCCCCGCCCGCTCCATCTCTTCGTCGACAGAGACCGCAATTACAGCCCCGCGCACGGCGAACTACTCTGCTTGTGCATAAGAGCGGGGTGCGAGAGTTCGTTCTGTCTTTCCACTCAGTCTCCTTTGCTTTTTCTTACCGATGACCGGCCATCGCATATTGTACAGCGGCAAAGCTCCGTAATACGACCGCCTAATGCATGGTGCAAACAAGCCGAGTTATTCACCAGATTGGCTCTCACGGCTTTTCCGATGCTCCTACCACCCATTATGTCCCAAGGCTACTTTCCTTCACTCTCATTTTCTTTCCATTTTCTCAGTCTAGGCTATTTCCGCGTTGTGAGGGATTTCCAATTCCGATGGACAAAAAAAGAAGAAGAGAGAAGAACGACAAACATGCCAGAAATTGTGTCGGAGCCTCGATTAAGTGCTTTTCTCGGCACGGTCATTTCGCGATCTCAAGCACCATTGGGTTTTCTGATGAGACAGAGGAAAAAAACAAGGTTTGCTCGCAATTTCCAGATTCGTTTTAGCATTGCAATCTTCGGGGTGGGAGAGAATACTTTTGGAAAATTATGATCTCGGTGGTCTTGTGCTTGTTTTGTTGTCTGTCATACTGCATTAATTTCGCGTCTGAAGTGGCCTGAACTTCAACATCGCGCGTCCCTAAAAAGCTTCCATCCGTGATGACGTGATAGGTTTCGACAGAAGAGAAAGTCGGTGGATTAGGAAAGCCTGCTGGTGTTAGTCTCTGTAGATTCCTAGTTTTCCAGCACGGTGTGTGTGTGTTTGTGTGTGTGTGTGTGTGTGTGTGTGTGTGTGTGTGTGTGTGTGTGTGTGTGTGTGTGTGTGTGTGTGTGTGTGTGTGTGAATTTTAATCTTCCACTCCTAAAATTGATCTGTTGGGATTTTGAGTTTTTACATTTTTTTTTTTAAATCGGAAAGTTCGAAAACTGGTCGCAGACCAAAGAATTGTTACCACATTTGAATACAGTTATTTTAATTTCATTCTCTACGGAAGGATTTGCTCCCCCCCCCCCACCCCCCCCCACCCCCCCCCCCCCCCAAGCGAGGACTTAGCAGAGTAAGGAAAGTCGGCAGAGTCGTAAGGAGGCCGAAATTGTGGTAACTACGCTTTTACACTGTTTTTCTATTCGCCTGGAATGTCCTCCCTCATTCACTCCGCCTAGCCGGCACCCTCCCTTGAAACTTTCAAGAAAAACCTCAAAACCCGCCTGTTTTCTGCCCATAACACCACTTGATTTTTCTGGTTTTGGATCGTGTGTGTGTGTGTGTGTGTGTGTGTGTGTGTGTGTGTGTGTGTGTGTGTGTGCGCGTGCCCTGACCTTATGGCTGCGTAAGTTTGTGTATATATATATTTCTTTCTATTTACTTTTTTAAGCGCTCAGAACTGTTATTAACTAATAGGTTATAGCGCTATATAAGTACTGTCATTATTATTATCATTATTAGCTTCAGTATTTTCTCTTTTTCCCCCAAACAAAGAAGAGAACTGAGGCAATATGAGATGCGCATTGCCATGGAGACAACGAGACGTATACAGAAGATGCTGACCGCTCAACAATGCCAAAGACATCACCTCATTATGATAATTTACGGCCCTGTAAGTCACAGACTCCGGAGGGACGGGAGGTCTGTTGATACTCAAATCTCCCCAGGCGGCGCCGCTGCAATGCAGTGGGCTAGGGTTGCTCAATGGATAATGTCTATCGCCCAGACTGCGGGTTAACAATGGCAGAGTGTTCAGAACGTGGCCCGAGAAGAGTGGGTGGGTGGGTGTTTGGGAGTTTAACGTCCTTTTCTACGAACCTGTGGGTGATATCAAAGACGGGGCAACGAGGAAAAAAGGCCAGCACAAATCTTTGGCCCAAACCCCGAGATTCGAACTCACAACCCGAGCAGTGAAAGTCCAACTCTCTACCGCTCGAATGTCGCGGCTCCCCCTGGCCAATCACCCGTATGTGATGGAAAAGGACGTTAAACTCCCAAACAACCACCCACCCACTCCCCGTGGCCAGAGAAGCAGCACAAACAAATTGAATGCACCAGAAGGAAAGGACGGCAGAGTTTCGTACTGTATTTGGCGTCCTTGTTGTCACGCAACACAGCAAGAAAGAAGCTTTCGTCTTATGGTCGCCCAAAATCCAGTCGGTCAATTTTGTTCACACATTCGAACAGTGGAATGTGTACTCACAAATTTCATTTCTCAGATACAGTGACTCATTGCGCTAACACACATCACTCATACACATTCACACTATACAGACAAACACGTCAATCAGTACATATTACACATCACACAATACAAAGACACATCAGTTGAAAGCCTGTTGAAAAAGGTGCGTTTTCAGTCCAGATCTAAAAGCTGATAAAGATGGTTGTTGTCTCAGCCCCATAGGCAGAGAGTTCCAGACTGTAGGGGCGGCAAAACGGAAACATCGTTCACCATAAGATACATGTAATAATAATAATAATAATAATAATAATAATAATAATAATAGAGTTTTGTATAGGCGCTTCATCAAATTTCTTGAATCGGCTCAAAGCGCCGCGAACTGAACCCAACACACACGCTCACGTGAATCACACGCATTTTCTCACACATTGGACATGAACACATAACAGTCACGTAGTGCGAAGGGTCAGCTCAGCTATTTAAGTTTTTCGGACTTTAGACTTGCATTTATTTGCAAATTTTGTGGGCTGAACATATCCACAGAATAGGGGGAGGAAGCCGGAGTACCCGGAGAGAACCCCCGACGAGCGGCCCGAATGAACGGTGCCACGTACGAGGAGGAAGGAACCTGACCTCTCTCATTGGTGACGAAGTCGCTTAACCACTAGGCCACCTACCGCCCCGTACGTATAATGTATGTTCGCATCTCTTCATGTAGCCCACAGGCTCGTAGCCACGCCTTCTGATTCTCCATGGCAAACCATCTAATTTCTTTCTGCCGTTCAATGGCGCAACACGGTAAGACCATGACGTCATATGATGGGAAATGAGGTTATTTCAAGCTGAAAGTCATTGACGTAATGGTCTTTTTCCACAAAATAACGTCATGCGAGTTTTGCCCATCGACGTATAGAGATAGACCCCCTGCGGTGCTGGAAGTGTGACGCCGCCGCGCGCCATGTTGCGAGTACCTGGAAGTGCCAGCTGTTTACACAGCGCGCATAGCATTGGCCAGACGCTATCAGCTGTTTACATAGTGCGCATAGCATTGGTCCGCTTTATCTTACGTCACATTTCTGATGACGTCTTTCTAAAGAACTTTGTATTTCGAACGAGGCGTCCTATACACAGAGCCTCTGAGTTCTGGTATTTGAGTTTTGTTTGATCTGGTTACTGTGTTCTGTATAGTTGTGATATATGCCTCAATGCTGGCTGAATGGATACTTATGAAGACATATGTGCCTGTACCCCCTGATGGGGTTTCTGGAAAGAAACTAAACTGAAACTGGTATCAGCAAGATGGCCGCCGCGTAGCGACACTCGCAAGCAGAGGTGGCAGCGTGCGGCGGTGCGTCTATCTCTTTACGTCTGTGGTTTTGCCATTACACGGCAGCTTCGTCAAGCAAATCGAGGTTAGTTAGTTAGTTAGTTAGTTAGTTAGTTAGTTAGTTAGTTAGTTAGTTAGGGCTTAACGCCGAAGCAAATCGAGGGTTCCCTGCCATCGACACAGATAGAAAGAAGGGAGATAGGACGTTATGGCAAGGAACCCTCGAATACTCTGTCTGTTTTCAAGAGCAGTCTGAAAACGTTCCTCTTCCGCAAAGCCTATCAGTAATATCCTCAGCCGCGTGCTGGTCCTTGTTGCTCGAGCGGCGTGAGGCCACAAACTACTAACACGAGTTATTTTAACTAGTCAGTTTCACCAGTGTACGTCCGTTCATCGTTGTGTAATGTGCGTGAGTGTGAGTGAGTGATAGGCGCATTGAGTTTTATTTAAAGAAATGCGCCCTAGAAATACCATTTATTATTAATCAGACAGACAATCCTACACGTGTGATTCAACTGTCGGAGTATTGGTGTACTGCGACTGATTGGCTGCACTGAGTTGTCAGTCAGAATCTGGCTTTGCTCATGCAAGGATTATCAGCAGTGTCGGTCTCTTGAAATACAGGCCACCGTCTTTCATGATTTTGATTAGAAATATCGAAGTCAGTTCACTTTAAACGCTATTTCGTCACTTCCGGGAAAGTCGTGTCTGGCACATGCGCGATTATACATATACACAGGTTGGCCATTGTCGTGTTCATTTAAACCGGCTGGCAGTATTCACAGATACAGATACGGATAACTTTATTGTCCATGAAAAGGAATTTGCCTTAGGCTTCATCGACAAGTAAACGGATAAACACATGAGATGACACAAGGCGTGTTGGCTTATAAATCTCTCTCTCTCTCTCTCTCTCTCTCTCTCTCTCATGCCTCCAGACGCAGCAGTACCAGAGTAAATAGATTACATAAAAAAAAAACACCAGTACTAACCATAGTAAATTCAGACTATATGGCTAAAACACTTTGTAAAAGACAGCTCGTCAGACGAAACACGTAAAACCTAGTAAATACATTATCACGGCCACTATGACTGGAAACATCACTGACAGAACTTTTGGTACAACCCTCGTGGCTTTGTGGAAAGCCAGACGCGACTGGATACCTCAGGACTTACCCTTGGGGTGTATCTTATTACCCTGTTGGTTAACATTCATGTGTTGTTGTAGTTTGCCAGGCATTCAGCTTGTTCTGAGCAGGGACCTGCTCGCAGTAATTACCATAAAACATTCTATGTAGATGTTCTTCCGAATAAACGATCGAAGTGTAAAATACACAAGAGAGCTTAAAAAAAATATGGCCATTAGCTGCGAGAGAAAGAGTAACAGGAGACGACAAAGACGATTTTAAGTTGTTTTTTTTTTTTTCTGAACAAAGAGTTTTGAAATGTGAAAGTCATGAAGTTGTCTTGTCAACATTTTTTTTCCCCGTGAACACTTTCACACAAACACAATACCGTTATTTTTATATATTTTTATTTTTGTCTTTATTTTTTTTTAATTTTTTTTTTTTTTTTTTTTTTTGGGGGGGGGGGCTTTGTTTGTTTTTGTTGTTGCTGTTGTCCTTTTCATTTTTTTCTAACATCTTCGTGTGAAATACCCCTACCCACCTCCCCACCCCTCCCCGCCCCCACCCCCGCCCCCGTCTCCTTTCTCCCCTTCCCATACAGACACACATGCACACGCCACACAGATACTCCTCCTTCTCCTACACACACACACACACACACACACACACACACACACACACACACACACACACACACACACACACACACACACACACACACACACACACACACACACACACACACACACACACACAAACTGCAGTCAAGCTGTAGGGAGGTAAAAGCGAAACACTTGACAACCTAGATTCTGAGCTCACGCACTCAAAAATATATCTATACAAATAAATAAAAAATAAACAGAGAGCATTGCAAACAGAACAGACCACAGAACGACTGTTTCCGGCACGCACACGGAGAATGAAATGAGGTAGAGACGAGGGGGGAAATGGATGCGCTGGAGGCGGTTTTTAAGGTAGTTTTACGGATCTTGAGGGAATTGTCTGTTTTCTGTTGCCGTTGCTGTGGGTCGCTGACCCGCGCCAGTCTCCCGAGGCGCCGGAGATTGAATCCAGTAAGCCATCAGGAAACCCAAAGTATTTCTGGAATAGCTATTTTCTCTGTTTCTCGACCTCTATAATTATGTTCTATGTACAAAAAAGGTGAAACGTGTTTATCATTTAAACCGGTTAGATCTTTAAGTGAGTAAGTAAGTCAGTAAGTGAGTAAGTAAGTCAGTGAGTGAGTGAGTGAGTGAGTGAGTGAGTGAGTGAGTCAGTGAGTGAGTGAGTCAGTGAGTGAGTGAGTGAGTAAGTAAGTAAGTAACTAAGTAAGTGAGTAAATAAGTGAGTGAGTCAGTGAGTCAGTGCTAACTAACAAACTAATGGATTTTCTGACTAAATAACTGAGTAAAAAGGAGAAGGACCTTTATTGGCCGCGACATAGTCTTTGTTGCTTTAGCGGCGTTACTAACTAAACTAACTAACTAACTAACCTAACTAACTAACTAACTAACTAACTAAACTAACTAACTAACTAACTTAACTAACCTAACTAACCTAACTAACTAACTAACTATTCTTTGTTTAGCATGCCCACTTGTGGCAGTGCCGGACGGTCGAACCTGAAACAGCATGACAGGGCCCGTGTGAAGTAAACTAAACCACCATTGGAACAGTCATTAGAACATTTCGTACGGCGCAAGAGTATCCCACTTTTATTTTTACATGTATTTTTTTTTTTTTACTCCTTTTCGGTTTCGGCTCTGTATGCGAAAATCAGGCAAAACAAACGGTTCCTCGGCGGCTCTCACCGCAGCAAACACGAGTATAATCAAAGTGCAACACTCCCACCGAGCAAAATTTAAATCCATTGGAATTGATTATGAGTTGTTGGTTTTTTTTTGTGACGATGCTGGTGCACAACCCCAATCGTACTTGGTAAGAAGTGAGTTAAAGACGACACTAGAAAGATTATGGTATGGTATGGTATGGTATGGTAGACTTCTCCTAGGCGCACATATCCATCCATCTGCTGAAATGCTCACGGCGCCGCAGGGCTGGAGGACGAAGCAGTGAAAGCCTGCTGCCGCTAAGCACTACTTTATGTGCAAACCTCCACCCTGCTATTCACTCTGGTGCGTGTGACAGTATTTCTGTTTACGACACCGGCCACAGCCTACTCTTCTTTGAAAGATGAACGTGGGGTTTTTAGCGTGCACACTTGATGTATGTGCGTGCGTGTGTACACGAAGGCCAGACAGGCACCGTAAACGAGTCTGCGCATGGATTTGACTCGATATGGTAAAGGAAAAATCCCACCATATTGCTGCCCACCGGGGACTCGAACCAGGCAGCTCAGGATCCGAAGTCGGATGTCTGAACCGCTAGACCAAATCCCCTGTCGATTTCTCAGAGGTGCGGGTGGAGTCCGTCAGTGTGAGCTTTTCCGAGCGCAGAGATACCATCCTGAACTGAACTGAACTCAGCTGAACTGAAATTAACTAAACTAAGCATTCCAACTAATGCTGCTTAACCCGAAGGACAGAAGTTCCTCTCTGGTCCCAAAGACATCGATAGATGCAAGGGGAGAAATATCGACTAGGACACCTTGACACCGATGCGCGCATTGATGTATGCTTACAGATTACTGAATTCAACGTGTCAGCCGGTGAGTGGGGAAAAAAAAGGGGGGGGGGGGGGCGCATACAAAATGATTTTTCTGCCGTAACGACCCTGGAACACTCACGATCAATAAATTAGTGTCAGACAAGGGAGGTATGACGCGTTAAAATATCGATTACAGGGTGTGAAAGGATTACAAGCACATGACCCTAATTATTTTTGAAGCAGTTTTCGGTTAAAAACAGACGAACTGATCAATGTTTGGAGCGTCTTCTTTTGTGTGTGTGGGGGGGAGGGGGGGGGGTAGGGAGTGGGGGGAAGAGGGAGCGGGGTGAGGGGGTCACCCCAGTCGGAGCTGTATCAAGCTGCCTCGTTTGATTTACAGGAAATCGCCTGTGGTTAAATCGTCTATTGACATTCGATGAACTAGTAAAGAAAAACAAAAACGAAAAATTAAGACTCTCTCTCTCTCTCTCTCTCTCTCTCTCTCTCTCTCTCTCTCTCTCTCTCTCACACACACACACACACACACACACACACACACACACAGTATTTCCGTTACTCTTATTAATCGGCATTTACGTCAGTCCAGAGACAAGTCATTAGCCCCGGAAGTCTGACATATACGTCACGTCAGACCTTTGGATTGGGTTTACTTAATACCGGGATTAAACTGATGTGGAACCGACACTCCTTTACTGCTAAGCCGTACCGGCAGGGCGCACGGTACTCGATGATTTTAGACTATATAGCGAGTGTAGTGCAAGCTGCAAGGTCTTAGGCATCTCAGATGCAGCTGGAACTGGAATGGAACGTTAATGGCCAAATACTCCAGTTGCTAAGAAAAGAGAACACCTAAACGCGCGCACACACACGCACGCACGCACGCACGCACGCACGCACGCACGCACGCACGCACGCACGCACAACAACAACAACAAGGAGAAGGAGGAGGAGAAGGTGGAGGAGGAGGAGGGGGGAGGGTTTTGTTACGAGAGCGTACCGCGTTCGAACGTCTGTCAAGACTGAACCTGAAAAACAAGTGTCAGCTCAGCTCAGCTCAGCTCAGCTCAGCTCCAACTCCAACTCCAACTCCAAACTCACCCTCAAACTCACCCTCAACCTCACCCTCAACCTCACCCTCAACCTCAACCTCACCCTCAAACTCACCCTCAACGTGTTTTTAAAAAAAAAGAAAATAGAAGAATTTGCTTTGAATATCACCGATTTCGCATACCCATACTTCGTTCTAGTTGTTGTTGCTTGGTAGGTTGGTTGGAGAAGTCCACCATACCATACTACTTGTATATCTGACAAACCTATATAAGGACTTTCCCATTATCATATATATACATGTACCACATACATCAGCAGACACGTATGGTTTCCTTAAATAACTTTCCTTTCTCAGTCTTGGCAAAGTAGATAATGCGCTTCGTGTCAGCACTGGTATGGATGTTTCAATTCCAACTGGACATCTTTCGTTTGCGTCACTTGTTTTCTAGCTATTTTTTGACAGAGTTTGGCTTATCCGAATTAGAAATAGTCTTACAAAGAGGGGGGTCTGGCGGGGAATTGGTTTTGGTTTCTGTTATCCGAGTTTTTTGCTTAAGCGTGTTTCGTTTAGGCAAGTGCGGCTGTAGTAAAATTAAGGAAAAAAATGAGACTGGCTTGTGGACTGTTTGTATTCATGCGCAGCTGGCACAGTAGCCAGCAGACGACCGTGGAATAAGGGGGTATGCGATCGCTGCCAACATTGCAAAAAAAAAAAAAAAAAAAAAGCAGCAGAATATTGGAATTTGTTGAAATTTACTCTACACATGAATCTATGGCTGCCTTATTTTTGTGATTTTTTTGGGTGAGTTTTAAAGCATTTCTAATGTGTCATCTGCATCCTTATGTGTAAGAGGATAATAATTATAGCGTTTTCCTCCAAAAATGCATCTATGGTACGTAGCCGAAACCGTTCCTAAGGGAGATCACTCCAAGGAAACCTGGCAACGGTGGATCAGAACGAAGATTTCGCACACTACTGACTGTTACGACTGTGATCGTAGCGCAGCAACGGTAACTGAAATCTTGCACGGACCATAGTCGGTAACTCGGGCAGCATGAGTTATGCATTTCAGTTCTAATCTAATCAGTTGAAATATAGATGCAAAAAATCAGATTAAATCTAGTATCGGCGGGTGTCAAATGCCGTAATCTGGTTCGGGTTGGAAGGCGAGTACCTGGCTGACCTTTGACGGTAATAAACAGGACATATGCACCTACGTCAGAACTGTGGATGCATGAAAAGAGATTAGACTAAACTTAGTTCTAGTCACAGACTTATTATGTCAAACTACCACCCCCCCCCCACCCCAATCAGTGTCCAAAAACAACAACAACAACAACAAACAAACAAAAATGCAACAACATACAAACAAACACCACCACCATCCCGCCCTTCCCCCCCCCCCCCCAAAAAAAAAAGGGGGGGGGGGCAAAAAAACCCCAAAACAAAACAAAAACAAAATAAAACGAGAAACAACCAACAACAACATCAACAAACAAAGAAACAACAAAAACTGGCCAACCGAAAGCAGACAGTCCAAGAGGACTGGCCGTTGGAGCGACGTTTCTGCGAACCAATTGTGGAATAACAATATGGAATGGCGTTGACATCAGCACTATGGACGTCTGATATATTTCGGTCTGACAAAGGCGGGCAGCAGACACAACCATTAATCGAAAACAAGTGATGTGAACCAAAGATGTCCATTTGGAAATGAAACATCCATATCAGTGCTGATACGGAGTGCATTATCTACTTTGCCAAGACCAAGAAAGGAAAGTTATTTAAGGATACCACACATGTCTGCTGATGTATGTGGTACGTGTATATCATAATAGGAAATTCCTTATGATTATGGCTTTTTTCATCGTTGCCCCGTCTTTGATGTCATCCGTATGTGGTGGAAAAGGATGTTAACCCCCAGACACCCACCCACCCTTATAATTATGGGGTTGTCAGATGTGGTACGGTATGGTGGCCTTCTCCTCGGCGCACATATCCATCTCTTCTGAAATGCTCATGGCTCCGCAGGGCTGGAGGATGAAGAAGGAAAAGCCTGCTGCCGCTAAGCGCTACTTTATGTGCAAACCTTCACCCTGCTATTCACTCTGATGCCTGGAACAGTAATTCTTTGTTCCACGCCACCGGCCACAGCCTACTCTTCGAAAGATGGACGTGGGGATTTTTAGGGTGCACACTTGATTATTTGTGCGTGCGTGTGCACACGATGACGGGTCAGGCACAGTAAACAAGTCTGCACGTGATTCTGACTCGTTTTGAAAAGAAAAAAAAATCCACCCACACTCCTGCCCTCCAGGGATTCGAACCTGGCGGCTCACGATCCGAGATGGGGTACCCCAACCACTAGACCAAATCCCCTTGTCGAGGGTGATCGAAATAATAATAATAATAACAATAATACTGATAATTGGTATTTGTAGGGCTCGTTTCTTTGAATAAAACTCAACGCGCCTATCACTCTCTGACTTTCACGCACAGTATGCAACGATGAACAGACATACACTGGCAAAACTGACGAGTTAAACAGAATTATTTACTGGAGTTAGTTATTTGTGGCCTCACACCGCTAAAGCAACAGAGACCAGAACGCGGCTGAAGAATTTACTGGAAGGCTTTGCAAAAAAAGGAACGTGTTAAGATTGCTCTTGAAAACAGACAGTGTGGGCGCAGTTCTCAGATCAGGGAGTTCCAAAAGGTTGGAGTGACAAAACTGAAAGAGCGCTCGACAAAAGATTTCAAGTCGTTGCGCCTCGGGGTTTTCAGAAGCCTCTCGGACGACGACCGGAGGGTTCGCGACGGTTTATGGGTGACAAGGGAAGCTGAAAGCTGAAATGGTGATCCTTGCTGAAGGAAATGGCCAGTGTTTATGGTGTCGACAAAATAACTACACACCCGAAGACGTGCTCCCTCCCTGCCTCACTTCTTTATTATTGTAGAATGTTGTGTGTGAGCACTATTCGTGAGATAGGCAGAGATGCTTACAAGTATTATCCTAGTAAACTTTTCATCATCATCTCTTGAGGAAACTAGCGACGGTAGGAAAACACGCACGCACGCAAGCACGCACGCACGCACGCACGCACACACACACACACACACACACACACACACACACACACACACACACACACACACACACACACACACACACCTGTATTAGTGCCATCGACTGTGTCACAAAGCTTCAACTGTTGAAAAGAAAAATTTCAAAATAACCCTCACAACGCTATAATATATTATATAATTATATTATGGTCGGTGCCATATTATGGTCGGTGCATGAAGGTACACTCTCTCAATTTCTGACAGATGAAGAGAGTTTTTTGTTTAATTCAGAGCATCCTGCTCACTGCATTTTCAAAACGGGCAATGAGTGCATTCCATTTCGATACCCGCTGAGAAGCTATATATAATTATGTATAGCCCTTTAGAAAATTATACATAGTTCTGAAGGCGACCTGGTCCGACATAACTAACCGCCGTGAGATACTGACTTTCATCCAAGCCAAGACGTGATAAAAGGAATACTTGGCGGTTGGAATTAACCGGCAGAATGATTACCCCAACCACAGCGCCAACCAGGACTTAAAGCCTCTATGTTCCTAAGGGCCGCTGCTACACGTTGCCAGGATTGGTACTTGCAGGGCTGGAAACGCAGGAAACCCTAATCGATGGCTGCCAGCTGGCAAATCCCCCTTGCCTGTGCCGGTGCGGGAATAGAAAGCCGTTCTATTTTTTCCTGGCAGCCAGCTAGCCACAGGCAGCCCGTACAGCCAACTGACCAGTCACTGCCCAAACCTTGCAGGCTGCGTGTGCGCCAAAACCGTTGCCCGCCAGCAGGCAGCCGAGTACGGCAACATGCAGACTGGCTGTCGTGTAACGGTGCGCTTAACGCCGATGAGATGAAAAACTGCCGCGTGCGAAGCTCTAACGTTATTTGCTGCATGGAAGGATGTTTCGTTTGGCCCTCGCGACCGTTCTAGAGACTTTGTGGCTTCTAATGCTAGAGAAATACGACTTTCTGTTAGCCTACGGTCCATTCCTGAACAGACTGGGACTCGACAAAGCTTACAAAAATAGCAGCCAATCAGCGCCGCCAAGCAGGTCCTCAGTCCGCAACCACAATAACGTCGTCTGCTCAGTACGCGATACGCTTCTAGGCTTAACATGATATGCCGGCCAGAGTCACCACAATGGTTTCAGACACTATATTGTGACCAAGGTGACTGATTCTGATGCACAGGGCCCCTATGTAATAGCCGAGGTTAGGGCTTTTAGCCCTGGGTTAGAGTCTAACCTCGAACTAAACTAGCTCTAGGGTGATTTTTTTTTTAATCAAGAAGTGGGCCCATTCCATTTCAAGCTGTTACAGAAGGATTTTTTCTTCCTTTCTTCGCTTCCTTTTTTTTAAATTTGATTTTGCTTTTGGGTTTCTTTTGTCCTAGGTTGGGTTAGGCAAGTAGCCATCCCGGCTGGGGCCAAATATTTGTGCTGGCTTTTTCATCGTTTTCCCGTCCTTGATATCACCCGTATGTGGTGGAAAAGGACGTTAAACCTCCACACACCCACCCACCCAGGCAAGTAGCCGTGGGTTATATTAACCTCGACTTTTACATACGGGCCCTGATTAAGAACATTCGATGAAATGTTTTTCCACACGCTGCTGTGTGCGTATCACACGTATCGAGACTTTAAAGATCTAAGCTCCCAACAAAAAGCTTTCCGAAGTGTGAAAAAAAATTACAGAGTCGACGGTGCAAGCACAGTCAACTCTGTCACAGTTGCAGAGTTTTCAGCGTCCCTGAAACCTCTATAAGCCAAGGGCAGCCTGATCCACAGCTCAGTTTGCGTTTTGACACTGAGCGAGAAAGATCGTGCAGCACTCAACATCCCGGCGCTGGACACTGTAGCGATGTGTCTCGCTCACTGACCAAAACGGCAAAAGCCAAATGATGCCACGGCAAACTCATGCTATGGTTTTATAAGGGTCCCTTAAGCGCTGAAAACTCTGTAACTGTGACAGAGTTGATTGTGCTTGCACGGTCGACTCTGTACAATTTTTTCACACTTCGGAAAGCTTTTTTGTTGGGAGCATAGATCTTTAAGCCGAGAAATCACGTGTTTCTGGTGCGCAGCGCGGGCCATTAGGGACAGCGCTTTGGCTATCTCAGAGGCTGAGGTAGATTTCTTGGGATGAGTCCATAACCGTATTAGCATGTGCAGACTTTTCTTTACAGTTGATGGACCTGTGTGATTACTTCGCCGATCAGTAGAATTATATCATTATCTGTGTTTTAGTTCCATAAGCTGCTCTGCTGGGAACAGTTCTCTTACTCGTTTGTACGATGGGCTGATGGCCTAAGCAAATAAAAATTGAAACAATTAAAAATGAATCAGTCGCGAGTCTTCCCTAACACCCCTCCCCCAACCCCTCTCCTCCCCGGCTCCAGGTTGAAAGTGTGCGGAATATTCGCAACGCTACTTCGTGTACAGACGTCACTTCCGGATCTCACTTCCTGTCTTTCATGCAGGGGCCACGATAGCAGACCCGGTGGTATGCTGGACTTGAATGCTGAGTTGGCGTTTGGTGTTGTTGTTATTGTTGGGGCGGTCGGTGGTCTAGTGGTTAAGAGACTTGTCACCAATGCGAGAGGTCCGGGGGTTCGAGTCCCACTCGGGGCACAGAATTTTTCCTTCTCGTATGTTGCACAGTTCATTCGGGCCGATCGTCGGGGGTTCTCTCTGGGTACTCCGGCTTCCTCCCCCTCTGCTTTGGAAATGTTCAGCCCACCAAATCTGAAAAATAAATGCAATTCTAAATTCCGAAACTTAAATAGCTGAGCTGACCCTTCGCACCGCGCTATTGTAATGTGTTTATGTCTAGTGCGTGAGAGAATGCGTGTGATTCACGTGAGCGTGCATGTTGGGTTCAGTTCGCGGCGCTTTGAGCCAATTCACGAAAGTGAGTAGAGCGCCTATACAATACTCATTATTATTATAATTATTATTGTTTGTTGGTTTTTGTTACCAATGCCGTTGCTGCTGTTTGTGTTAGTTTTGTTCTTGTGATTTGTTCTCTGTTGTTTGTTGGTTTTTGTTATCGATGTTGTTGTTGCCGCTTTTTTGTGTTAGTTTTATTTTCGTGTTTATTTGGTTGTTGCTTTTGTTACTGTTCGTTTGTTTTGGATTGTTGTTGTTGTTGTTGTTGTTGTTGTTGTTGTTGTTGTTGGGTTTGTTTTGGTTGTTTGTTGGTTAATAAAAGCGACATAAAAGGGACAGAAACCACTTAACTTTCACAAAGGACGGCACGGGTCAACGTTTCGGCTTTCGCCTTCCTCAGGACACAAAGAAATGGGACCTAACTTCAACAAACAAACAAAAGGTAACTCTGCGGACGTACTGACATACACGGCGCGGGGGGAAAAAAAGGTGGGCGAGAAAAGGGCACAAAACAATAGTAAAAATATCACAACACCCATCCTTTGGTAACAGACATGGACTGTGTGTGAAAAAAAAAAAGTGGGGCAGAAAAGTTGTCACAAAAGTGCCGACTGAACACATTGCAACCACCTGTCAGTCACGATTAACTGGTCAACTCAACCCCACTTCTCGTGGTGACTCAAGATTCATGATACATGGACGATACTTGGTACATATACGGGACATCTCACCGCGAACTGAGAAATACAGGCGAAAATCAACCTCAGCAGAATGCGACACAAATCTTGATTATGCGCGTGTGCTGAAAAAAGTAACGAAAACTGAAGTACTGAAAACAAAGCGGAGAGACTCTTTTTTTTGCAAAGAGTAAAGAAACTTTTTTCACGTTGTCAGTACACATAGAACCTCTCTCTCTCTCTCTCTTTCTCTCCCTTTCTCTCTCTCTCTCTCTTTCTCTCTCTCTCTTTCTCTCTCTCTCTCTCTCTCTCTCTCTCTCTCTCTCTCTCTCTCTCTCTCTCTCTCTCTCTCCATTACTGCAATTAGCAACGGCAAGTATGGAATTTGACTGTTTTACGTTAATTAACTACCTCTACCGTTGATTTTTTTTTTTACTCTCTCTCTCTCTCTCTCTCTCTCTCTCTCTCTCTCCCCTTACTCAATTTTGTGTAGCGCTCCCCAAGGAGTTCGAGCTCAGCTTTCTGAACATTTTTCAGCTTTTGTTTTTGTCCAGTGTGAACCAGTTTTCCACAGAAACAAAATTTCGAAGAAACCCAATCAGCTTCTTGATATTGTTTTTTTTAGTTCGTCAGAAGTGAGCCAGTCTTGCGTGAGGAAGATGTAATTAATTTTTGTCCTTTTAGCGGATTCACACCGCTGCTTTTCTCTGATCAAATTTCTTTCAAAAGAGGGGAAAGGATACGGCTGAATTTGTGAAAATGTTGAATCCAAAATTGCCCGCAATGGAATTAGTCTCCCAACGGGTATGCTTCAGCTCTTCAAATCAAATCATTATTCTCTCTCTCTCTCTCTCTCTCTCTCTCTCTCTCTCTCTCCCCGGTCGATTTTCTGTTACTGAATAATTATGTTCTATCTGTTTATTAAATGTTTGGTTTTCTAACTTGTTCTAAATCTTGTTGAGAGAGAGAGAGGCAGGCAGGCAATGGATGACAATGGCAGAGAGAGAGAGAGAGGCAGGCAGGCAGGCCGGCCGGCCAGGGATGACAATGGCAAAGAGAGAGAGAGAGACAGACAGACAGACAGACAGACACGCACACGCACACGCACACACACACACAAAGGATGACAATGGCAGAGAGAGAGAGAGAGAGAGAGTGCCCCAATCGTCAAATTTCTCAGTCACCAATCCTCATGGGAGTTCCACTAGTACAAGACCAGCTGACTTCTGATGCGCGTTTCCAGATCGAATTATTTCAGCCGGCTTCGTGCGCGTGATTAGAATACAACTTTGCCAACTTCGCAGCTGCTTTTGTGTGGAGAATTACCACGTCAGTCCCAAAATCATGTTGTATAGTCCAAATGGACACGAGAGTTTCCAGTGCCACTCCGCTTCAAAGGTAGCACAGCGTGTTTCCAAACTGTAGCACCGAGTGTTTCCATTTTCAGATTTGAACACCAACGAGTGTTTCCGTTTTCAACTTTGAACACCGCCGAGTGTTTCCATTTTCAAACTTGAACACCGCCGAGTGTTTCCAACCGACTTCGTTTGTCGGCGTGAAACTTTGTAAGAGGCAGACAATCAGACAACGACTTTGACTAAAGCGTTCCTACAATGCACATGACATGTGCATGTTCATATTTTAGTCGTATGGCTTTGTGTGAGAGAAATCATCGTCGTAGTATCAGAGTGGCGCCTGAAACACCGGCCATTTTGACTACAACCCTTGAAAACGTATTCCTGGTCACAGAATACAACACGTTTTGGCTCCTGCAAATGTCAGGCAGCATCGGTCCTACTTCGGGTAACCCATGAGTGATCGGGGAAGTCACAACCTGGATTACAAGAGAGGGGTACCATGACTACATCGGTCCTTGAAAACAAGTTTCCCAGCCAAGACAGACAATGGTTTCCAGAAGCAAGACATGTCCACAAGCTGCGTGACCAAAAAATTGAATCCCCCAAAGTGTAATTTTCATACTCTGCTTATGCGGCGTCCGGCGTCCTTCCCAACCCCATACACAAAACTGTGCACTCCGTTATTCACGCCCTGGCACACGCCCAAGGATATGGTCACACCTCAAGTCAACAGTGCTATTTGTCAACACATCAAACATCCCTGTTTTCACACACACACACACACACACACACACACGCACACAACACTCTGGGGTCAAATGCACTTTTCGCAACTCTAAACAAGATAGGGAAAACTTAAAGGGTACAACTCCTTTTCATAATGCAGGAACTCTTAGGACAGCGACAGGCTCATGCCAGAAACATTTTACATGCTCTGTACTCCCACGAGAAACTGAACAAAAAAATTGTAAGTAACATGGTCCAACCCTTGTCGTGGGGTAGTGGCTTGTGTACCTCAATGACCCAGAGAGCTACGCCAGCGGGAGCACGTGCTCCTGGCAGGGTCACCCAAGCTGGACAGGTCGAAGGGTAGAGGTCAGACGAATGTGGACCACCTCTCCAAGAGGCTAAACGGGTTTGCGTAGGGTTAACAGCCCTACCTGTAAAAAACATAACGTTACAGAAGCATCGACAGCATGAAGATCAACACCACTGCCAACACACCAGTCACAGTCGGTGGAGAGTCCATCAGGGAGGTAGAGTCCTTTGTCTACCTGGGGAGTGTGGTTGATGGACAGGGAGGCACAGACCGAGACGTCACAGCCAGAATCGGCAAGGCAAGAGCAGCAATGGTCATGCTGAAGAACATCTGGGCATCCAAAGTTGTCAGCATAAGAACCAAACTTCGCATCTTCAACTCCAACGTGAAGTCAGTTCTGCTCTACGGATGTGAAACATGGAGGACAACGAAGACGATGCAGCAGAAGATCCAGACATTTCTCAACACCTGTCTGAGGCGCATCTTCAACATCCGATGGCCAGAGAAGATCCGGAACGAAGAGCTGTGGGAGCGAGCAGGGCAGGAACCAGCGGCCAAGCAGATCCTGCGGAGGAAGTGGGGCTGGATTGGACACACCCTCAGGAAGCCAGCATCCAGCACCACACGCCAAGCCCTGACATGGAACCCACAGGGGAAAAGGAAGAGAGGCCGGCCTCGCAACAGCTGGAGGCGGGACACTGAGGCAGAGTTATATAAGCAGGGGACCAACTGGACTGGAGTGGCAAGAATAGCCCAGAACAGAGTGCGATGGCGAAGGGTTGTCGATGGCCTATGCTCCACGTGGAGCCAGGGGCCTAAGTAAGTAAGTAACAGGGTGGGGTGGGTGGGTGTTTGGGGGATTTAACGTCCTTTTCCACCACATACGGGTGATATCAAAGACGGGGCAACGATGAAAATGCCAGCACAAGATTTTGGCTCCAGCCGGGATTGCAAGTAACAGACTTGTTAGAAAAAGATGACAATAGCAAAAGGTTCACAACAAGTACAGTGAAATACAAACACGACCCGACTCATGTATGGTTTGTTTTGTTTGTTGTTCCCCAAGTGGTGTTTTGAAGTCTTCTCAGGCGGCTTCCGTGCCAACCCCGCATACTGAAATACAGACTTCAACATAAGTCAAGGACCACTTGCAAATGTGGCTAAAATTCCTGGAAGATGTCCGTGCAGCACATGGTGGTTTTTCAGCTTCAGCAAGCTTTGCAGGATGCATTGTTAATCCTTTAACACTTCCACAGCAAACAGTTTTGAAAGATTCCTTGATCTCTATTTTTTGTGAATTCTTAAAAATTAGACCTGTCTGTCAAGGTGGTCCTTGACTTATGTTGAAGTCTGTAGCTCAAAACTGTGCACTCTGTTATGCCCAAGGATATGCTTCAAAATAGTTCACTCATCAACTCAAGTCTGCCATCTATCACCGCATCAAACATGCCTTTTTCACAAAACCCCAAAATTTGGCATCAAACGCACTTTTAACATCTCTAACAAATGAAGGAAAAGAAGGGAAATTCACTTTGGTGATGTACTGGACGGCTTACTTTCGCAAAAATATGATAATTGATATTTACAAGATCTTTGTAAATATCTCTCGAGATAATTGTAATTATCACTTTTTCCCTGGCACCCTGCTGCTCTAAAAGTGCAAATAGTCTTCATTGTGATTATCTCTGGAAATCTTTATAATTATCAGTGATATTTATAGGGGAGCCGGGGTGACCGAATGGTAGAGCGTTGGACTTCTAATGCTCGGGTCGTGAGTTCGCATCCCGGCTGGAGCCAAATAATTATTTGTGCTGGCTTTTTCATCGTTGCCCCGTCTTTGATATCACCCTATGTGGTGGAAAAGGACGTTAAACCCCCAAACACCCACCCATATAGGGGAGCCGGGGTGGCCGAATGGTAGAGCGTTGGACTTCTAATGCTCGGGTCGTGAGTTCGCATCCGGGCTGGAGCCAAATATTTGTGCTGGCTTTTTTCATCGTTGCCCCGTCTTTGATATCACTCGTATGTGGTGGAAAAGGACGTTAAACCCCAAAACCCCCACCCACTCAGTGATAATTCTAATTATCTCTATAGATAATTATAATGAAGATTTCTTTTTGCGCTCTTAATGCAGCAGCGTGGCGGGAATGCGACTACAAGATAATTAAAATTATCTGTAAAGATCAGTATAATTAACAGTGATCATTGCAAATAATTACAACGAAGACTTTCTGCGCTTTTAGACGAACAGCATGGCGGGGGAAAATTGGAATAATTATCATCTCTAGAGATATTTACAAAGATCTCGATATCATGGTAAATATGAGAGATAACTTTAATTATCTTGTGTCCATTTTAATTATAACCTTTGTGCGCCAGTAAGCCGTCATACTAATGCCGGCCCTCTTGGGGCGGTCGGTGGTGTAGTGGTTAAGAGACTTTGCCACCAAGGCGAAAGGTCAGGTTCGAGTCCCACGCGGGGCAAAGAACGTACGTGGCACCGTTCATTCGGGCCGTTCGTCGGGGGTTCTCTCCGGGTACTCCGGCTTCCTCCCTTTCTGCTTTGGAAATGTTCAGCCCACAAAATTTGAAAATACATGCAATTCTAACATCCGAAACTTAAATAGCTGAGCTGACCCTCCGTACCACGTGATCGTTATGTGTTCATATCCAGTGTGTGAGAGAATGCGTGTGATTCACGTGAGCGTGCGTGTTGGGTTCAGTTCGCTGCGCTTTGAGCCGATTCAAGAAATTGGGTAAAGTGCCTATACAATACTCAGATACATGTATATTATTACATGTATTCCCTAACGTGCCTCGGGGAGCCGGGGTGGCCGAATGGTAGAGCGTTGGGCTTCTAATGCTCGGGTCGTGAGTTCGTATCCCGGCTGGGGGCCAAATATTTGTGCTGGCTTTTTCATCGTTGCCCCGTCTTTGATATCACCCGTATGTGGTAGAAAATGACGTTAAACCCCCAAACACCCCACCCACCCGAGTGTGATTCACGTGAGCGTGCGTGTTGGGTTCAATTCGCGGCGCTTTGAGCCGATTCAAGAAATTGGGTGAAGCACCTATACAATACTCAGTTATCATTATTATTATTATTATTCCCTAACCTGCCTCATTTTACATTGTATTCTGTGACCTGCTGTTGTCTTGCCACCCCACGGCAAACAGCAACAGACTCACGTCAGAAACATTTTACATGTTCTGTACTCCCACGAGAAACTGAGGAAAAAATTGTAACGAACAGAATTGTTAGGGGGAAAAGATGAAAATAGCAAAAGGTTCACACAACAAGCACAATGAAATACAAACACGATCCGACAGATGTATGTTTGTTTTGTCTGTTGTTCTCCAGGGGGTGTCCTGAAACTTTCCGTATTCTGAACATTGAAATCTTTGGACAAAACATGTATCCTTGCGTATGTTGTTTTGCTTTAGCTTATTTTGTTTCTGTGATTTGTTTTCTTTTGTTGCCATTTTTTTGTTGTTGTTGTTGCTGGTGTCTTGTCTTTGGTGTCTTGTCTTGCCTTGCCTTGTCTTGCCATATCTTGTCATGTCTTGTCATGTCTTGTCTTGCCATGTCTTGTCTTGCCATGTCTTGCCATGTCTTGTCTTGTCTTGTCTTGTCCTTTGCACAGGACGTTTCTGACTAAGATTTGTAGGTGTAGTGCTTGGGTAGCTGTGACTTATAATTATCACCATAAACTCAGTCTCTACTGAAACTCATTGGAGTGTGACAAGTACTTCGTACTATACCGATTACAGAAGCTACCCGCGAAAGGCTTTGCAAGTGCGAAAAGGAAAATGGCACTCCCAGTTTCATTTGTCGTGTTACTCTTAAATTTGTTTTGCTGCTGTAGTTGATGTTGTTTCTTTGCTTGTTTGTTTTCCAAGAATATCAACCGAGATTTGGTGAGCAATTTCTCATAACCCGTATTGAGAAATTCATGAAGTTTCATCGCGGCATCAGGAGAATTGACAAAGTTACGGTCGTGTGAAATGACAGTGTGGGTGCGGCTGCATCCTCAGCATTCGGGGGGTTAAAAAGAAATCTTTCAAAAGCAAACTTTCATTCAGCAAGTGTAATGATTGTCAGTTAGCTTTATTTTTTTTTTCCTTTAATCGTCTTGTTTTTCAGTTAGATTAACTGCTTCCGCGTGGACATTTCTCATTAGTCTTTTTCGGAGCCATACCGGACAACATTTCAAACAATTCTGTTCCACAGACTTTTGATGCCGTTGCTTGCTTTTGTGTGTGTGTGTGTGTGTGTGTGTGTGTGTGTGTGTGTGTGTGTGTGTGTGTGTGTGTGTGTGTGTGTGTGTGTTTGTTTTTGTTTTTTCCCCAAGAATGAGAATTATCTCAACAAAAACAAAAAAAAGGAAAACGATATTGTTAAGCAAACATCAAAGATCAAAGATTCAGCTAATGGATGATTCGCTCGTTCTTGTGAATCAGGCTTTAAGGTTTCAATCCCTTGCAAAAAAAAAAAAAAAAAAAAAACGGGACAAAAATTGGAGCCGGAAGAAAGCAGGAGGGGTTGGTGTGGGTGCTGGAGGTTGGGGGGTTGACAAAAGGGGTGGCAAAGGGGAATGCGTTCAGAGATAAGGGGATAGAGAGCAGAACTGCCCCCCCCCCTCCCCGCCTCCCGCCCCCCCCCCACCCCCCTCACCCGCTCTCTATCCCTTTATGGAGGTGGAGGGAGAGGGGACGGGGGAGGTAGCACGGGCACCCAAAACATACGGGACGTATAGCCAGTGCGTACCGAGAAGCAATATCACATCTTGCCAAATTCTTTAAAATCGTATAATTTTTTTCCGTTAAAGCCACATGATGCACATGATAGGATGATGGTGTGATGTGTATATGTATCTTGGATTGAAACTGATGTGCTTTTTGGTTTGTTGTGATTTCTTCAGCTGTATTTTGTGTATTGTTGTACTTTGTTATCACGTTCTTTATATTTAGATATTCTTCCATACCTCAAACGGGGAGAAAGGAATAATATCTTTGAGGAATAACCGGAATCACAGACACCCAAAGGTCCGGCCTGAATTGGAGTGTGTATATTGTAGCCGTCCGATTCCCTGTTGGAAGGGATTCCCATGCACTCCCGCAAGACTGTTTTTTTAACAAGCAGTAGGGGCCAGACGGGCCACCAACTCGGTGTTGTCGAGGCGCCCAGCGTCATTTTTAAGGGCCACTGGCGACAGTAATTGCGTTTGGCCACACGCGAGAAGGATGGGCGATGCTCCGTTCTGCGAAATACATTTTGGACATCCGCGGTGAAGGAGGCGGCACCCTCCCCCACCCTCGCCCACTCACCCCCGTCCTCCCCACACACACACACACACACGCACGCACACGCACACACACAATCATTGATCATGCAAGCACGCCTAGGCCGTACGACCCAAGCGCCTGCTGTGACATTTTCAAGATCAAATTTTCTCTGAAAATGTCCATCCTGACCCCCCCCCCCCCCCTTCCACCCCGTCCGATCTTTTGCCGGCCTTGGGTGATTGCGACGCGGGGCGCACAGCAGCCGAGGATTACGTCATAAACGCAATCAATAGAATGTTGACGCCTCGTGCTGTTTCACATACGTGCAGACGGACCCGTTCCCATGCACGTTTTGGGTAATTCGCTGTGGGTTAAATCAGCGCCCAAACGGTATGTTTTTGTTTGTTTAGTTTTAACTTATTATTTCTTGGTATTTTCTGTCCCTCGTCGCGCGTACCCAGAGGGTACGACGTAAAACAGTTTGATTCGGTCTTTGGGGGTTTCACGTCCTTTTCCACCGCTTAATGTGGGCGGCGATACGTGGTGGAAAGACGTTAAATTCCGATTTTCCGACATTTGTTTCCGCCATTGTGATTCCGCGGTCCCGCTGAGTGCACTGCGGCCACCAATTTTGATCGCGATTGAGAACTCTAAATTAGATTTATCGCGCGCGCGTGCGCACGCACACACGCACACACACACACACACACACACACACACACACACACACACACACACACACACACACACACACACACACACACACACACACACACACACACACACTATTCATTTAGATGTAGATAGCCATGGATGTTACACAAATTGGAGACGTGGTGAAAAAGGGCGTTAAACTCCCGAACACCCAAACACCCACCCTACACATATTGGACGGGTTTGTTGTTGTTGTTGTTGTTGTTGTTGTTGTTGTTTAGAGTCTACTTCATTTCAATAGTTTCGACGACGAGTTCTCTTATCTAATGGCGTTAGTCTGAAACATAAGCAAGCATATTAATGATATGATAAAAATGATAATGATAATAATAATAACTGTCTTTTGTGCAGGCGCGTTACCCAGTTTCTAGAATCGGCTCAAAGCGCCGCGAACTGAACCCAACACGCACGCTCACGTGACTCACACGCATTCTCTCTCACACACTGAACATGAACACATTACAAGCACGTGGTACGATGAGTCAGCTCAGCAATTCAGGTTTCGAAGTTTAGATTTACATTTATTTTGAAGGTTGCGGACTGAACCTTTCCAAAGCAGAAATCAAAGACTGTTTCTTTCTAGTGGTTCTCAGATATGAACAAGGAAAAACATCGGTGCTACGGCCAACGGCTTAGCTGAAAAAAAAAATCTTTAAAATCGTATAATTGTGTGTGTGTGTGTGTGTGTGTGTGTGTGTGTGTGTGTGTGTGTGTGTGTGTGTGTGTGTGTGTGTGTGTGTGTGCTCCTTGTGTCTGTCCCCTGTATAGGTGTTGTGGGGGATGGGGGATACGTGTATGTAATGTATGTGAGACTGTACTATTTGAAGATGTATGTGTATAAATGTAGAGGTTGGTGGAGAGATGTCCTTCAGAGGCGTAAGGGTATCATTGTTGTTTTTTTCTTCTTCTAACCTTTGTGAAAGATGTAGTTGTGTCAATGTATGTGTCTTTGATTTGATGTATATATGTTTAAAAAAAACAAAAAAACAAAACAAAGAACAGAAAAAAAAATTCGTATATTTTTTCCGTGAAAGCCACACGATGCACATGAAGGGATGATGGTGTGATGTGTATATGTATCTTGGATTGAAATTGATGTGCTTTTTGGTTTGTTGTGATTTCTTCAGCTGTATTTTGTCTATTGTTGTACTTTGTTATCACGTTCTTTATATTTAGATATTCTTCCATACCTCAAACGGGGAGAAAGGAATAATATCTTTACATCTTTGAGGAATAACCGGAATCACAGACACCCAAAGGTCCGGCCTGAACTGGAATGTGTATATTGTAGCCGTCCGATTCTCTGTTGGAAGGGTTTCCCATGCACTCCCGCAAGACTTTTTTAAACAAGCAGTTTGTTTGTTTGTTTTCGCACATTCATTTCACCTGCATACGAGCATGGCTTCTGGCCAAAACGACGGATCGTCCCCCCAAAAAAATAAAATAAAATAAAAAAAATAAACGGCGAAACATTTCAAAAATTTACTGCGTTACAAGTTCAAGTCTGTTACCACCATACAGTTGTTTGGGGGCTCTTCAAAGAAAACCGTTCCAGACAGGCCCATTTCTCTTGGAGGTTGGGGAGCAAAAATAATGATGTCTACCGCTACATACTGCCGCAGTTTCAGGTCACCTCTTCAAGAGGTTTCCACACCATCAAGAATCTAGCGAGTGCTTTTGAACATTTTGTCGCTCGTAGCTGGAGTTCCGGCGCCTGATTTCCGAAGGGGAGAGAAACCAAGGATTCAAGTCTCAGCGCACAGTCAGCCGACAGATTACGTAAGCGAGTAATATCCGTGT
Organism: Batillaria attramentaria; assembly: GCA_018292915.2. Classification (NCBI taxonomy): domain Eukaryota; kingdom Metazoa; phylum Mollusca; class Gastropoda; family Batillariidae; genus Batillaria; species Batillaria attramentaria. The sequence goes on from JACVVK020000084.1 coordinate 1,160,832, forward strand.
TTGATTTCCGAGGGTGGGAAAAGTAGGATTCAGATCGAGAAAGTAATTATCCGTGTTTGAAAGTCAAGCAGGAGAAAGAGACTGATTCAGCGCAGAGAGACAGGCCAGGTAGGTAAGGTAGGCGGATAGTCGTGTAGAGAATTGAGTCCTCAGGTAGGCAGACTGGTAGGCAGGCAGGCAGGCAGGAGAGAGAGGGGGGGGGGTGTTTGGGGGTTTAACGTCCTTTTCCACCACATACGGGTGATATCAAAGACAGGGCAACGATGAAAACGCCAGCACAACTATTTGGCCCCAGCCGGGATACGAACTCACGACCCGAGCATTAGAAGTACAACGCTCTACCATTCGGCCAACCCGGCTCCCCGAGAGAGAGAGACAGAGAGAGAGACTTTACTTGAAAATGGTTTAAGTTGTTGGTCAGACCAATTCTTAAATTTGTCGTTCTCAAAAACTTTTAATATCTAAATACTAAAAGGAAACAAAATAAGAGAGAGAGAGACAGACAGACAGACAGACAGGCAGAGTCACTGAAAGATGACAGAACTACAATATTTTCTTCACAAACGTAAGAGTGAATCCAGACACGTCCAAAACACAAGAGCTGATCAAAAACCCCTTCACCAATCTTGTACAAAGATTTTCAATTCACATTGTAACTCTGTACGTGGTATTAACCGCGAGTGTATTGAACTCAACTTGAAATGTCGGGTATGCTTGAGGTGAAGAGATAGGATGCCCCATAGGGATTTAGTTTATTTATGGCGCAGCGCGATTTCACCTCAGCATATGGCATTGGTCTCGGATGCTCAAGGTTATATAATGTTCCCTGGAGCAATGGATTTATCCAAGAAATCAGGCATTCGCAAGCACAGGGAAGATGGTGTTTTGATCAAAGTGCAGTTAATGCAGTTTCTGGCGACTTAAATAACCCGAGGGTGGGTGGGTGAGTGAGTGTATGGGAGTTTAACGTCCTTTTCCACCACGTATTGGTGATATCAAGACGGGGCAACAAGAAAAAGCCAACACAAACACTTGGCCCCAGCCGGGATTCGAACTCACGACCCGAGCATCGGAAGTCCAACGCTCTACCGTTCGGCTATCCCGGCTCTCCCTAAATAACCCGAATAATAATAATAATTTCTTGGCTCAGAGCGCCGTAAAGTGACCCCAACTTCCCAAGCACGCTCACGTGAATCACCCGCATTCTCTCACAAATCGGACATCAGCACATGACAACCATGTGGTGCAAAGGATCCGCTCAGTCATTTAGGTGTGGAAATTTAGAAATGCGTTTATTGTGGACTGAACATTTTCACAGCAGATATCTTTTTCTGTGATAGTTCCTTCACAGAGGTTTCAATGCTTTTATAAGATCAGGAGGGGAACTATACTTTTGTCGCGCACATGTCTCAAAATGGTGAAACACAAGTTACTTCATTAAATGCTGGAAATCTGGGGTATTTACAGACAAGGTGCTTGATTTGTTATTGATCTTGGCTAAATTTCATATTTATAAGAGCAGATTAGAGGAAACCTTGCCAAATATGATCACTGTTATCAGGCAAATTAAAGAGAGATTTACGTTAGAAAAATACATATCTATAATTAACGGAAAACTTGGAACATTCTGCCAACAATTGACTCCTTATCAACCACTCGTAGCTTAAACATGCCATTTGATGAACATATGTATATTGCTAATGCTCCTCTCTCTCTCTCTCTCTCTCTCTCTCTCGGGGAGCCGGGGTGGCCGAATGGTAGATCGTTGGACTCTCAATGCTCGGGTCGTGAGTTCGAATCCCGCCGGCTGGGGCCAAATATTTGTGCTGGCCTTTTTTTCTCGTTGCCCCGTCTTTGATATCACCCTTATGTGGTGGAAAAGGACGTTAAACTCCCAAACACCCACCCACCCACTTTCTCCCTCTCTCTCTCTCTCTCTCTCTCTCTCTCCCCATAACTAGTACTAGTAGTAGGAGCTGGTTATGATGATACATGATGTATTCACCATGTCACTTCGTTTATCCGTGTACATGTACATGTGCATAACCACAATCTTCAAATATGTTAAGCTCATATAATATCGGATGCTCTTCTATCTGAGACATACCATACGCACAAATACCAAAAACAGAATTTTAAAAAAATGCTGGAAATCTGAAAAGATTTAGGCCACGTTTCTTGTGGACAACAACCTATCGAACAATTCGCGGCATCGTGCGGCAAAGGTGTTTGCCCTGTCGAACCATTCCCTGCCATACTATCACCTTACAAAGGAATGGTCATTAAAGATCTAAGCTCCCAACGATAAGCTTTAATTCCGAAGTGTGAAAAAAAAATTACAGAGTCGACCGTGCAAGCACAGACAATTCTGTCACAGTTGCAGAGTTCACACAGTTTCCAGAAACAGCGAGAAACCCGTGTGGAAAAGATGGAGGCCACACTTCCTCTGGTTAACGGCCGATCAGAAAACGAACGGCCACGTGTGTCGCTGGTTCAGTCTTGTCGTGCAGATTCAGTTGCCATGTGAAGTGTATCTCCTTACAAAGGAATGTTTAAGGTGCATTGGATCTGGGACGCAATTGTCAGAAAACATCGGATTCGTGATCGAAACCTCCTGTTACCCCCTCCTGTGATCTCTCCTTCCCCCCTTCCACCCCTAGTGGGAAATGGTGTTATGGGCGTTGACGTAAGGACAAGGGGTGAAGATTTCTTAATGAATCATAAGCATTTTTGTTTGTTTGTAGTTTAAAAACAAATGTTAAGTAAGATTTGCATGGCAGTTCCAAAACAGATCTTTTCATTTCATTTTGTTGTGACCTCAAATGATCTCGTGGCAAGGTTCAGAGGATTTTTAGACGTATTCAAAACAAAAACAAAAAACAAAGAAGGAGACTGATATGGCGCCTCTCAAATGGTCTGTATTCAAAGAAAACAGTTTCACCCCTCTACGTGGATGCATCCATTGGAATGACGTGATGTAAAACAGGAAGTGAAATTAGTCTGGTTTCCCAGGTCTGAAGAGCTGTCTACAGTGTCTCGAACTATACTTGCATAACTACGAACAAGTTCGGCAGTGTGGGGGTTTCTCTAGAATTCGTGAAAAAGTTTTACGGTAAAAAGTAAAACGGTTATGGTTTCAGTTTTGCAGTTTTGCGAAACGATTGAAGATCACACCTCCCCCACCCTAACCCGCACCCATCTCCAGTACTCGAAGTAGAAAGCGCTGTGTTTCGTTTTAGAACAGCTGTATTTGCGAATAAGATATACCAAACAGGGGGGGGGGGGGGGAGGAGTAGGCACCCAGGCGTCACGGGGAATAACCAGTACCCATTTCTAAAGTCAAAAAGCTAACCACAGGTCGTAGAGCCAACTACAGGTTGCAAAACTCTCTCACACACACACACACACACACACACACACACGGGAGACTCGCGTGAGGGGCAAATTGGGATACGGGCGATAGCACGCTGAGAAAACTGATAAGAAAATCGAATCATTAATATGGTCATCCCTTTCTCTGCACCCTCTTGACCTCAGGAACTGGCGCGTGTGGACGGCTCCATAGCCACCGGATATAGCCTTGTGATTGGGGAGGAGGACACGCTGGCTTTCTTCTCCGACAACAGAGAGGGTGTGAGTGGGCGATTCGCCTCTGAAGATGGCTTCCTGCTAGTTATGCGGTGCAGACTTTGTATTCGTAGTTTAATCTACGCCGCTGATACGGTGGGTCCACGGAATAGGTCGCTTAGTTGGTTCAGCCTTTTGCCTTTGACCCATAGATGATTTATGTTGTTGATGATGATGATGATGATGGTGTTGGTGGTGGTGATGATGTTGTTCGTTTGTTTTTGTTTGTGGTTTGCTTTTTGTTGTTGTTGTTGTTTTTCTGTGTTTCATTGTTCTGTATTGTCTGTGTTGTTGTTTGGTTTTATTGCTTTTTTTGTCGTTGTTGTTTGGTGTTGGTGTGTTTTGTTTTTTTGGCGTGTTTTGTTTGTGTTTGTTTTTTGTTTGTTTGTATGGGAGGGTTTTTCTTTTGTTCTGGTGTGCTTTTTTTGTTGTTGTTGTTTCTTTGTTTTGTTTTGTTGTTTTGTTTCTTGTTTTATTTGTTTGTTTGGTGTTTTTGTGTTTTTTGTGATGTGTGTGTGTGTGTGTGTGTGTGTGTGTTGTTTTTCTTTCTTTTTTCCGGGCGGGGGGGGGGGGGGGGGCTGGGTCGGGACCCTTGTCTTTGAACTCACTCTCGCGCTGGATAAGGACGTCAGCCCTCAACATCTTGCAAGTTTGGGGTGTGGGAGAGGCAGACACACACAGCAGAATCACGCAACATGAACAACACACGGTTTTCGAATAACTCTGCACTGCTGCGCGCACAGGGCTGCCTACTCTCGCCTAACCCCGTGTGGTGCAGGATGGCCCCCTACACCTACCGTTTTGTAAATCGCGATCAGCAGAGACGACGCATCTCCTTGGCCTTGCCTTGGCAACTCGCTATTTCCCCGCTCACAAATCCGTCACTACTGATCACCAGGGAGATAGAATCATTCGTCTGCAACAGCGCCGAAGACTTGAAAGGGAGGTAAAGGAGGGCAGTGCCTATCCATCGAAAACAATTTATTTCCCCCTTTCTATTCGATTGTCCGCCCTTTATGCGTATCTGTCTCAAGTGCTGGCAGACCCAGACGGCAATCTATATCAGTTACAAACACAACTGTGTTAGAAAAGAATCCGCACGCTGGATTTTCTTGACCCGGTGGTTGGGTATTGCAGACTCATAGGGCTCTTTTCCGCTTTTATTTGGGTCGAGAGCCGGTTCGTGTGAGCGGACAGAATTACAATCTTTCGTCTACAGCTGCAAGGAATACATGAGAACAGTGCTACATCACATCAAAATAAATTTAGAGAGAGAGAGAGAGAGAGAGAGATTTTTTTCCCCCAACACTTCGCCAGCTCTAGTTGTGTTCCTCCCAGGTCATGAGTGGAATCCACAGAGGGCTCAAAAGCTGGGGCAATTTTCATTATGCATGATGATGGAGATGATGATGGTATGATGATGCCATAGAGGTCCGTGTGGTTTGGGACTGCGGGACAGGGCCGCAGTCCACGCTTCCTGTCATAAATATCCCGGCGTTTACCAGGCCCGGGAACAACGGCACATGTGGTGCCGGCCGTGTAATCATCCACATCATAAGACGTGTCATACGAAGGGAAGCAACCCCAAAATCGCACCCGTGAAGTGGGGTGAAACTCGGCTGTGTGGCAACTGCCTCCCCATTGGGCCCATAGCACACCCGCTCAGGGTAGGAGCCGACCTAGGTAAGAAAAATCCCGCTTTCTCGGCTGGGACTAGAACCCGGGTCTCCCGCTCCATGGTTCCGAAGTGCTAACCACTGTACTACGGGGGCCGGTGAAAATGATTATTGATAATGATGATAATACTCCCTCCTAGAACGACTCAGTTTTCTAACTACTCAGTAAAACTGAACGGATGGGTGGGTGTTTGGGGGTGGGGGAGGGGGGGTGTTAACGTCCTTTTCCACCACATACGGGTGCTATCAAAGACGAGGCAACGATGAAAAAGCCAGCACAAATATTTGGCCCCAGCCGGGATACGAACTCACGACCCGAGCATCAGAAGTCCAACGCTCTACCATTCGGCCACCGGCTCCCCGTAAAACTGAACGGAACACGAACTCGCACAAAAGATTTGTATTTGCAGGCCGGGCTCACATCTTATTGTTTTAAACGAGCCATCTTTTGCCTTGGAACAGTTCCGCTTACGAGTGCGCCAGTGCCGTCGAAGTACTCTATCCTAATCAGGGTTGCACATTTTCCACATCTTCTATAGGACAAAGTGTCCTGGAAACAGCAAAGTCATAGGACACAGTGTCCTGGCCACTTAGTGGCAATACAAATTTTAATAGGACAAATGTCCGCTTGAGGTGGGAAAAATAGGACATTTGAATTTTTTATAGGTCAATGTCCTGGGACCAACTTAAATGTGCAACTCTGCCTAATGATTAATAGAGCTCTTAATGCGATACAATATTGCATACACTCTACGCGAGCGGTAAAAAAAACAACAACCTCAAATTCTCGTACTCAACGCCTTTGAGATGCTGTCACTGTGCGGTGTGATGCTAGACACGACCAAGAACAGCTCAGATCCACCCGTGGGCATACAAATCTTAAGAATTGCCTTTAAAGATGAAACACCAGCATTCATATCGACTTGACTACAGAGTCTACGGCGGTCAGGCATCCGGCGGCAGGCTGGCATACGTCCGACAGAAATAAGGGCATTCGTTAGAGCGTATGGAAATCATTGACGTAAACCGGCAGATCACCGCCTCCGACAAGCACGTCAAAAGCCTCAGTGCGAAAAACAACGATACGTGAGGAGACTAACAGGAACTCGGGGGAGGGGGGGGGGGGGGGGGGGGGGGAGGGCAGAGTTTAGACCTACACTCGTAATAACATTGTGTATTGCGAAATTTGGAGAAATTCCGACCGCTGATTGGTGAATGACGCACCTGTAAATAGTGAAATGGTTGCAAGCGAGCTGTCACTTAACGTAGTCTACATCTAGACTCATGGCTACCGAACAAGATCGCTGAGCAGTTTTTTAACGACTTGCGTCTCGTGCAAAGGAGAATTTTCTCGATTCTTCCACAAATTCCTCGATTCTTCCACAAATAATAATAATAATAATGGATATTTATTTGCGCTTATTCTCTGTGAGCTCTAAGCGCTTACAGAGATAAAATAACTAAAAGAAACTAAAAACTACTAGAAAGGTAAAAAGCACTGAAATAGCTAAAAGAACACACACACACACACACACACACACACACACACACACACACACACACACACAGTGTCTGTTATTCACTCATCATTGTTGATGTGCTGAAAACAGGTGTGTCTTAATGGACGTTTTAAAGCCGAGGACTGAGTCTGTGTGTCTGATGCTTTGTGGAAGTGATTTCCAAAGGGTTGGTCCTCGGTACAGAAACGATCGCTCTCCGTATGACTTCGTTCTGACATTTGGAACACGGAGGATGCGATTGTTAGCTGTGGATTTGAGTTGTCTGGATGGTGTGTATGTGTGTGTATAATATATATATATATATATTTTTTTTTTGGCTGTCCCAACTCTTTGCCAGCTCCAGTGGTGTTCCTCCCAGGTCATGGGTGGAACCCATGGAGGACTCGGAAGCTGGGACAATTTTTTTTATGCATGATAATGGAGATGAGGATGATAGTAAGATGATGCTACGCAGGTCCGTGTGGTTTGGGACTGCGGGACAGGGCCGCATTCCACGCTTCCTGTCATAAATATCCCGGCATTAACCAGGCCCGGGAAGTACGGCATCTGCGGTGCCGGCCGTGTAATCATCCACATCATAAGACGTGTCATACCAAGGGAAGCACCCCAACCCGTGAAGTGGGTGAAGCTCGGCTGTGTGGCAACAGCCTCCCCATTGGGCCCATAGCACACCCGCTCTGGGTAGGAGCCGACCTAGGCAGAAAAAATCCCGCTTGCCTCGGCTGGGACTCGAACCCGGGTCTCCCGGTCCATAGTCCGAAGTGCTAACCACTACACTACGGGGGCCGGTCGTGTATAATATCTTGATATTGTGCACGTTGTTGACGAAATCTGATAGCATCTTTAGTAATATGACAGCAAGTGGTCAATGCGACGTCGAAGTCCAGCCTACGCAAACGCATTGTATTGCACGTTTAACCGGCGACTGAAAAACAACCCTACGTGAGGAGGCTCGCTATCATGAACTCGTGGGAAGGCAGAGTGTGGGCGTAAATGGCTAGTAATAGTATTGTGTATCTAACAATAACGTTATCACGATAGTGGGTATGGTCAAAGCATCGTAGACAGCGGACCCACGCAAAGGTATTGGACTGCAGTCAGATCCGGCCGAGGACATCAATACAAGTCATGTCTGCAGTCCTCTGGACAAAGGGCATAGGCGCCAGTGAGTTGACAGGTGCTTCTGGCCCTTTTCCACGTGGCGGTAGGTGTACTCCCACGTATTCCATTGAAGACAACAAGGAAGTTACTTACCGGAGTATACATCCCATGCAAGTAAACATGTTGACTAACTCAGTCCAAATATAAACTAACATGCACCATGCGCAGACTGTCCAGGGCGCTATGTTGATACAAAGCTAATTCCCTCCCCCCCCCCACCCGGGGGGAGCCGGGGTGACCGAACGGTAGAGCGTTGGACTTCTAATGCTCGGGTCGTGAGTTCGTATCCCGTCAGGGGTCAAATATTTGTGCTGGCTTTTTTATCGTTGCCCCGTCGTTGATATCACCCGTATGTGGTGGAAAAGGACGTTAAACCCCCACTCACCCCACCCCACCCCTCCCCCTGCCCCTGGAGACTTTGGAATTTTGTCTTACTTCTAAATGTCTCGCTCATTTGTAAACAGATTTATACAAACGACGCCATGAATAATTCTGTCCCCCCCACCCCCACCCCCCCTCGCCTATGCAATTTTTTTTTTAATCTTGACTTTATTTGCACGTCCAGGGAAAACCGTCGAGAAATTGTGATTTCAATTCTTTTGTACGAAACCATTTGTATAAATAGATAATAGAGGACGAGAGGGATGGGGGGTGGGGGGGGTTAACGTCTTTTTCCATCACATACGGTGATATCAAAGTCGGCACAACGGTAAAGAAGCCAGCACAAATATTTGGCCCCAACCGGGTTACGAACTCACGACCCATTAGAAGTCCAGCGCTCTACCATTCGGCCACCCCGGCTCCCCATAGAGGACGAGAAACTACAAAAATAGCAATTAATATTATTTCGGTTGACCAGAAACCTTTGATGGAAACTAGATCCAGTTTAGTTTCCCTGCACACCAGTGCAATGGTAGCACACGTCCTTGCCTTAGCTTGCGTTCCAAATTGATTTTTTTTTCTGCCGTGTGTACCACCATCTGGAATAGCAGTTAGGAGGGCGGTTACTACCAATTAGACTCAGTCCTGCGCAGCATTCCGAAGTACGAGAAAAGCAGCGAGAAAACGGGCGATTTAGTTAGATCTGGGACCGGCGCCTTCATTGTAATTTCACAGACCGGCTTACTTCAACAAGAATTAAATTACCCCCACCAAAGCAGACACCCTGGCGACGTTGGGCGCATTTGAAATAATCTCAGCATCACTTCTGTAAGATCTTGACTTCCACAAGAGGCTGGGCGATTGTACTTGCGTGCACGGACTGACTCATCTATAAGGAGCTGCTGTCCCATTCAAATTCATCCCGCAAGCTGGTGTTTCGTTAGCCGGTGGATGGGCTTTGCTCACGATGTCGACCGCTAGAATCGACCAGAAAGTAGTGGATGGTTGCTTGTTTTAGTTTAAACCGTTTAACGTCCTTTTCCATCACGTGAGGGTGATATCAAAGACGGGGCAATATGCAAAATACGCATCACAGATACGAATTTCAAAAGAAAATGATATACACAACCCTCTAGAAATGCTTTAAAATTCACACATTAAAATCACAAAAATCGAACAGTGAAAGACTCATGTGTAGAGTAAATTTCAACAAATTCCATTATTTCGGCGGAGAGGGGGTTGTTGTTGTTGTTGTTGTTGTTGTTTTTGCAGTGCTAGCAGCGACGACACACCCCGCTAGCCGCCCATGAATAAAAATAGTTTTCATGTCAAATTTGCGGTGCATTGGTCACGTGGATTGTGCGACCCAGGCCTGCATAATTATGAAGTCCCTCGGGCTTGAAACTGAGTTGGGATGGACCGTACCGGATAGGCGGTCCTGAAAGCTTACGCAACACTAATAGCTTCCGGGGCATGTAGGAAGAATACCGCTAAATATAGCACAGTTTTTTGCCCCTTTTTAAATTTGTGTGAAGAGTAAAAAAAAAAAAAAAAAAATCTGGGGCTTTTTTTGCTTTGTAGATATAAGTTTCATGCCAGGTAATACTAGAAACACGGGAAAATGAGCCTGGCATGCGGACTGTTTGTATTCATGTGCGCCTTGCACAAGAGCTAGAAAGAGGAATGAGGGGGTATGTGGTCGCTGCTAGCATTGCCCCCCCCCCCACCCCCCACCCCCACCCCACCCCACCCCCCTCAAAAAAAGGCTCCCGGAATACTGGAATTTGTTGAAATTTACTCTACAGAGTTTTTGACTGTTGGAATTTTGTGAATTTCTTAACTGCCCGTTTCGGGATGAATAAAGTGCATTTGAATTGAATTGAATTGAATTTTAAAGCATTTCTAGGGTGTCATGCGCAGCGTCACGTTATGTTTAATAGGAATACAGAGCGTTTCTTTGAAATCTGTATCTGTGTTGCGTAGCCTTAGTGTCGTAAGAGTTAAAGGTCAGTGAATGATGTAGACATGCACACGGCAGCGCAAAATACGCGTGCTGCCCGTGAAAAGAGACAGGGCTGTTGCAAAAGAAGACAGAAATAACGCCGTGTACAGATCTTATATAACAACATAATGCTCTAGCTTCGACTTAATCATCTATTGCTGACCTCCGGAGCCGTGGTCAGAAGTCTTGTCCACAAATTGAAGTCTTTGATCACGGTCTTTCCGAGATGAAACAGGCACGATCCCGCCGCCTCTAAACTACACCTCATTTACTGGGCCTGGCCTAATTTGGTGGATTACATCTTCGACGGAGCTGCTCCACTTTGCCGGCAATTTTCTTCGGTCCCCTGCCCCCCTCATCTCGTTTGCCTAGAGCTATTTCCAGGTTTAAAGACGGCGGTGATAATCAAAAGAAAGGAGAGATCTTTTGTTCCAAGCCGTGTTTGCGTGACCGATGGCGATGCAGTTTATGATCCTGCGTATGGGGTTAGTCGATTAGTGTCAGTGCCGGCCCTCTACAGCGTTAATGAGAGCCGACCAGGCAACGACACCCTAGATGACAAATAAAGGTAATCTTCCTTAGAAGGCCATAAGGGTGGTCAGTGGATTAGTAGGGGGAGTCGGTGGCTCAACGGTTTGAGCGTTGGACTCGAGATCGAATGGTGCCGGGTTCGAATCCCGACAGGACCAACAATTTGTGCAGGTCTTTATCACATTCCCCAGCTTCCGTCGGACTGTGAACTGGATCTGTTTGAGTTATTGTCCATTACAGTGAAGGCCGGATGCATCATCAAACGTGGCCGACCTGGCAGTCTGACTGGATTGAACAAGCGTTCAGCTGCACTGTGCAGTTAGGGGAGCTATCCTCATCCCCCATAACCTGCCCCTTGGGGCCCGTCTTCAATCACCTCGTTGTGGCGTGGGACGATAAACCCCACCTAACCAAACAAACAAACCATCGGTGGTTCAGCGGGTTAGACCACCGCTCTTGTATTTCGAACGGCGGCGAGTCGACGTCAGGTCCATCCCGACGCTAGCCGGGAATTAACTCTTTCCGGACGAGCGGCCTCATATGCGGCCCTGCAGTCATAAGGACGCAAACTGAGCGTGGGGTCATGTTTGGTGTGTATTTGGAGAACCCTGTTCGGCGAGTGTGCTATGGTGGGTGGGTGTTTAGGAATTTTACGTCCTTTTCCACCACGTAAGGGTGATATCAAAGACGGGACAACGAGAAAAAGGCCAGCAGAAATATTTGGCCCCAGCCGGGAATCGAACGGCGAGTGTGCTAGCTTGTAATGATTTTTGTTGTCATGAAAGAGTGTGATTGTCGTGATATTTGTATTTTGTAGCCCAAGGTGCATGCCAGGGGGCCGCAACAAGGGGCAAGCTGCTAGTGACGCTGGAACCTCTTGCGCTGGAGAGCGGCAAAAGCGACACTTGTGGATTTAGAAGATGCGGCTTTCTGGCCTAAACAGAAAGTAGACTAGCATTACTACAGTGAGGCCTGAGCGGAAAGGAGACATTCCATTTTTTTTAAACTCCTGTCAGGTGCGTGCCCTTGAATGGTGCATGATAATTTTGTTTGTAGATTGAAGCATTTTTTAGTGGTGACTATGATGCCTGCGACTAATCGGGAAAATATAGACATTTTGAGACCTCATGCAGTTGTGTCCTTTGGCCTACAGCGCACATCGGTTTCAGACAAACAGCCGCATATGCGGATCGTGATTTTTTTTTTTTTTTTTTTTGTTACGACATGACTAACAACAAAGGTATTTTAGTTTGAAAGTTGAAATTTCAGCAATAGCTGCATAAACATGTTAGTGAATTCCCCTGAAAATTTCAAGTCTGTATCTTATTTTGTTATCTTTTAAAATGATTTTTTGGTCACTGATTACCGTGGTGGACAACGCTTTGATCTTGGCGTCTTCATTGTCATCATGAAGGTCGTTGTATTTACTGTAGCATCACTCCATGCCTTATGTGACTGATATGACTTACCATATCAGTGCCAAAAAAATGAAATGCAAGTCAGTTTTTAAAAAGGTGTTTGCGCAAAAACTTTGCTCGTTTCCTCTGTATGTGCGAACTGCACGGGTTTGTTGTTGTTGTTGTTGTTGTTGTTTTGTTGTTGTTCTTGTTGTTGTTTTCTTATTTTTTGCAACTTGCCCGTCACAGTCAAGAATACATAAAATGTGGCCAACCTGGTAGTCTGACTGGATTGAATACTGTTCAGATGGACTGTTCAGTTAGGGCGGCTGTCATCCCCCCCCCCTCCGCCCCTCCTAACAAACCCATTAAGACCGTCTCCAATCGCTCTCGGCTTGGACTTTAAACCCTAACTAACCGATCAACAAACTCTTGAGTTGCGGCTCAAGTCTAAGGGAGCTAACAGGCGTAATTCTTCTGCGGTGGCTCAGTGAGAGGGCCACAGTGTTAAGCTGGTGTGATGTGTTAAGTGAATGTGTACGTGTCCACTAAGTCATCGATGAACCACTGGGTGTCGAGTTACATTCCCTCACCCTGTGATTCCACTACCAAAAACCCTACATTACTGGGTCTTTGCCAGTACACATGTTCAAAACGGCTAAGACGTGTGGATGGTTTGCATCTGCTGGGATACTGCGCTATATAAAAGCGATTTATTTATTTATTTATTTGTTGTTGTTGTTGTTGTTGTTGTTGTTTTGCTTTTGAAAAATATTATGGCTGGATCATCAAGATCAACGTTTACTTTCTAGGTCAGTGAAAAAACAACTGTATTGAAGCTTGCATCATGGTTTCAAATGCACAAAAAGTAATTTATATAACTGTAGCACATTTTGTACCGCGAACGGGTATCCGATGTTTTTGACTCTCTTTCTGTGTTGGTCCTTTATGCAAAAATCAGGCAATATTTAACGGTTCCTCGTGGCTCTTACTGCATTAAACAGAAGTATATTCAAGATTCAAGATTTTCAAGATTTTTTATCTCCTTTTTCCCCTTTTGGGGTATGGAGGAATACAATAAAAAAAAAAAAAAAACACTGCACAAAGACCAAAAAACGACAAAGAAACGGAAAAAAATAATAATAAAAAATAAACATACTGAGTCAAGTTTCGCACACGCACACAATGACACTGAGTCAAGTTTCACACACACACACACACACACACACACACACACACACACACACACACACACACACACACACACACACACACACACACACAGAGTGTCAAACAGCCCCACTCGCTACAAGAAATTTAGCGAGGTTCAGGCAAACGCTTTTGGTTCTGTTTCCAATCAGCTGACACAGGTTAAAGGTGGATTTCACTTTTCGGAAACGAACAGGAATGAATTTCTCACGTTCCGACCGATCCAAGTGCTACACTCCCACTGGGCCAAATTTTAATCCATGGGACAAATTAATCATGATTGTTTTAGTGAAGCCACTGGTGCACAACGCAATCCCAAACTTACTCGGTAGGAGGGTGGGTGGGTGTTTGGGGGTTTAACGTCCTTTTCCACCACATACGGGTGATATCAAAGACGGGGCAACGATGAAAAAGCCAGCACAAATATTTGGCCTCAGCCGGGATACGACTGAACTCACGACCCGAGCATTGAGAGTCCAACGCTCTACCATTCGGCCACCCCGGCTACCCGACTTGGTAGGAATTGAGTGAAACAAATGTATGGGGCCATCCACATGTTTTGCTGGTGTGAGCATGTGACTGGTATACATGTTTGTTTGAATTTAATTTCAAGGCCGGGGTCCTGTCTACTTTCAGTTAACGGTACAGTCCCCATCCTTAACTGGCAAGCTGAAGTCTTACAGCTGATTCCGACTTACAGCAACTGGTAAGTTTTGTTTTGTTTTGTTTTCTTATCTTTTTGTTTTTGTCTTTGTTTTTTTGTTTAGTTTTTTTAAAATCCTTTTCTGTTGTTGTTGTTGTTGTTGTATTTTTGTTTGTTTTTTTTGGTTGTTGTTGGTTTGTTTGTTTGTTTTTTGTTTGTTTGTTTGTTTGTTTGTTTGTTTTTTGGGTGGGGGTTGTTTTGTTTTAGATAGCGTAGTCACTGCAGGGACAGACAGACAGACAGACAGACATACTGTCAGTTCTCCAAACTGCAGCGCCCAAAATCACTTTCCGGTCACACGCACTCAAAACGCACCAGCTTCCGCCAACCGTATAACCTGCAACACCGGCAGTGAGCTCGGAGAAAGACATGCGCTGGAAGGGGAGGCTTAAGCACTGAAAGACAAGGAGAGAGGAGAAGAGCAGTGTTTCGTGATCTTTATGTCCGCGCGTATCTCAAGCCCCATGCACCTCGGACTTAATCGGCTCTTAGACGATTAAAGAGCAAGACGCGAACTCGGGGACGAAATTCTCTTGGGCCTGATAAGCTCTCCGTTGTACAATTTCCATGGCACTTTAAAAAAAAAATTATTTCTTTCCTTCTTGATGATATGGCTAGTGTTTTGCGGGGTTTTTTGTGCGGCTGTGAGATCTTTAATGCAATCTTTTTCACTGCACACACAAGTTCACGTGAGCGCGCAGGCTCAGGGACACAAACACTCACACACACACACACACACACACACACACACACACACACACACACACACACACACACACACGCACGCACGCACGCACGCACGCACGCACGCACACACACACACACACACCATCTATCTTCAGCAAAACCGGGGAAACAAAAAACCGAAACTGAAAAACAAAAGCAAAACAAAATATGAAAACAACAGAAACAGAGGCAAAGGTGCGAAAACGTGACGTTGTTTTATGGCATCTGCACCGCCAAACGACTCCTCTGGGGCTGCAAAAACGTTCCTTCCTGACCCTAAGCGTATGTTTTCCTAGACAACACGCATAGATCTGTCACGCTCATCTTTCATCTCACTGTTAATGGACTTTCGGCTCACCGACCTCAACGTTCTATCACAGAACACCAGAAACATCTCTTCTGGATACTTGTTTTATTACAGAAAATGTCTTATATAAACATCAAACACATGCAGCATGTGGGGTCGATATTTTCAACATGGTCAGAAAAAAACAGAGACAATGAAACATAACGATAATGCTAAGCGATAGGTTTGTTTGATTTCCCTTTTTTAATAACGAGGCGACTTGTTTTATACAATCTAGTCTCTCCTGCAATATGGACTTTCTTTGACCTACATAGCTTCAAGATTTTTGATGAACATGTTTATCTCATTTGGACCTGACAATTTATATATATATATATATAGAGAGAGAGAGAGAGAGAGAGAGAGAGAGAGAGAGAACTGCTTTATTCAGTGGAGGCTCAAGGCCCGAGAGAGAGAGAGAGAGAGAGAGAGAGAGTCTTGTCTTACGGAATAGCTTTTACCCTTTTAACGACCTGGCAGAGGCAAACTTTTACTTAGCCGCGAATCAGTCTTTGTTGCTTGCGCGGCGTTAAGCCCTAAATAACTAACTTATACCGAGGCAATTTCTGGTGTTAGGCACACAAAAACGGTGTGTTTAATAAATAATAATAATAATAAATAGTACTTATCTCGCAGCAAAGGCAACATATAGAGCGGTTTGCGGTATCCTGGTGAAAAAAGGTCAATAGATCGGATTTTTTGTTTGTTTGTTTTTCTTATTTGTGTGAGTTTTCCATGTTAGACCAAGAGGTGATTGCAGGTGTTAGGCCCCCCAAAAAAGTGTGATTCTGGTATCCACGGGGAGAAAGGTAGGTAGACCCCCCTCCCCCCCAAAAAAAACAAAACAAAAAAAACACCAAAAGGCAAAAGGGTGATTTTTCATGTTAGACCAAGAGGCGATTGTATGTGTTACAGGGGGGAAAAGGTGTGATTCTGGTATCCACGGGGAGAAAGGTAGCTAGATCCTAAAATACACCAAAAGGGTACAATATGCAAAAGGGTACAATATGCAAAAATTGCATTTTCACCTTTTCACCTCATCCTCACTGGAGAAACAAAGCCTATCAATACCTGCACGGTGTATTAGGTCCTTAGAAATACACAGCTTCGAGTAAGAGTACTTTGTATAGGTAAGCGTATCACTATCCTGTGACTGAAAACCTTGGGTTTGTTATTGTTTTCACCCTGTTTCAAGTTTCCTAATCAAAGTTACGATAATACTTACAGAATACTATCTGTAATAGTATACATATAGTGCAAGTACTGGAACTTGTGTCCACTGAGATTTCCGACCGCCTTTGACTTGGTCGGTCACAATGAATAGATGATAATGTAATAACTTTATGTAGCTTTATCAACCAGACATTTTGTTTTCAAACTGCCGATTGACAGTGGCAAAGGATTTTTCTGACTGTCACGAATCTCACCACTGACAGAAGTACGTTTCACATGCATCCCAAACTCGAAAACCATTAAAATACGCACAAAATGTTATGTTCCGCTGGGAACAAGTCGTGCTGATGCGTTTACGCACAGGCCATAATCGACTGAACGCCCACATGCACAAGGAAGATGAAGCTGGCGCCTACACCAACATGCCCCTGTGGCGAAGACGACCAAACTACAGAGCAATGTTCTACAACAGTGCCAGCTACTTCAACAGCTGAGACATGGCCAGCAGAAACTCCACTACAATCCAAGCTCTATGGAAACAGAGACGAGATAAAAAAAAAAAAAAAAAAAACACGACATCATTTATCTCACTATCCGGCCTGACGGTGTAAATGGCGAACGACAAGAAGAAGAAGAAAAATAATGAGTTAGTTAGTTAGTTAGTTAGTTAGTTAGGGCTCTATGCCGCGCAAGCAACAAAGACTATTTCGCGGATCAGCTAGGTCCTTCTTTGCCAGGTCATTAAAAATAAAAGGCAATTAATAAAACAGGATGTAAATATATAATTATTAAGGATCTATCAGGCTTAAATGAGAAGTTTCTTCCAGGATTTAAAAACTGAACACGTAAAGGTCACAAAAAGATTATATATCCTGAAGGTCTATATTTTGTGAAATACATGTAGATTAACCTCTGCAAAAGCTGACGAAAAAGCTTTAAAACACACATAAAATTTGAGTATCTGAAAGTTAAAAGTAGGAAATGGTATTTACGGATACATCCAGAACGGCTATTTTCTCGGCGTCAGACTGACTGCATTTTGGAAACGTGTTTGAACATGCAGTTACCGCGTATGCTCACGTTCTCGACGTATGTCTCACTTAAATGCGCTTATCACCACTCAAGTCAAATCAGATAAATCTGAACGCATCAAAAGCACCTCTTTTAAAAAAACAACAACAACAAAACCCCACCAAATTGAGGACAAATGCCCTTATAAGAACTCTTTAAAAAGTTAGTTTTTTGTCTGTTTGTTTGTTTGTTGTTTATTTTTGTTGTTTGTTTGTTTGTTTTTTGTTGTTGTTTTTTCATGGGGTCAGCCCTGCGTTTTGCGGGTGGGCATTGGATTGGAGTGGGTTGGAATGTCCGCAGAGCCAGTTTGCGACGCTGGAAAGTAGCAACTGTAGACTCAGTTGAATGACCTACTAGATGCTCGCTACTCCAGTCGTGGACCCAGAAGATCCAGGCTTCTCCCCTAGATGTTGAGTTGCCCGCATCGACCGCCCTCTCTTCGACAGGACGGTCTTCGTGAAGTAGTCAACCAGCTCCTCGACATTCTCGGCTGGCCACGAGGACACCTCTTCGCGGAGTCTGCTCATCAGCCTTTCGATATGCTTCCGCATTTTCCGGTTGGCCCTTCGCTCCAGCATGGTGTTGAGGGTGTAGAGGTAGGGGTTGACGGCCGAGTTGAGCGGCAGAACAAAGACAGCAGCCAGCACGGTGACCAGGCCGGGGATCGGCACTCCGCAAGACGCCAGGAGCCCCATCAGACCGACAGGGAACCAGCAGCAGAAATCGGTGAAGACGATGAGGAAGAGGCGTCGAGCGATGGCGATCTCTTTCTTGCGATCACTTCTTAGCGTGGACTGCGCTGAGTTGCGGACTGAGCGGAAAATGAAGACCTGGCCAGCGCCGATCACTAAGAACAGGACAAAGTTGAAGACGACGAACACCCCGAAAGCGTAGTGTTGTCCTGCGAACGGTCGCAGGGTTATCGGCAAGGGAAGACAGATGCCGTTCTGTCCGTAGAAATCCCAGCCCGTCTGCAGCAACGGAATCGCCGCCAAGAGGAACCCTGCAATCCAGGTGGCGCCACACGCTATGGTAGCCGTGACTTTGGAAAGGCGGAGTCGGTAGTTGAAGGGGAACTGGATGACCAGGAAGCGATCCAGCGTGATGAGGCAAATGGCCAGAGCCGATACTTCGCTCGACAAAAGCCCAAGGAAGCCAGCAGCCGTGCACAAGTCGCTCATCCTCCATTCCATTTCTCTGGAGACGTACTCGCCGCGGAAGTAAGCGTCGGCCGAGCCGATGATCGCGAGATAAACTCCCATCACCAGGTCAGACAGGGTCAGGTTGACGACCAGAATGCGGTATGTCTGGGAAGTGCCTTCTTTCTCCACGAACATTCTGTAGATCAGCACGCCAGCGTTCCCGGCGATGGCCAGTACAGAGAAGACCCACAAGACCACCCTGAAGACGTCTGATTTGAGAAGGTCAGCGCATGAGGACAGCTCGTCTTTAGGCACATCGCACTCCTCTATCTCAATATTCTGCTGGAAATAGTCGCAGCAAATCCTTGGTTCATCGGCTCTTACGATGCGCAGTTTCTCTACGCCTCCAAACACGCCTTTTTCAATGTTGCGCAAAGGGTTTCCTCGCAAGTCTAAGGTGGTAAGTTCTTCCATGATCGCGAAACTGTCAGAAGCGATCGTCTCAAGGCCGATATCTTTCAGGATCAAGGTTTTCAGACTGACGAGGTTGGCTGCATGGGTAAACAGTAAGAAGTCATCGCTGAGTTGTGATGTCATGTGGTTCCCGGATAAATCCAGAAAAGTCAGGCCTACTAGCTTCTCCAGCCGCAGTTGGCTGATGTTGCCTATTTCATTGAAACTCAGATCGAGAACGTTTAACAGTGGCATGTCTTTCAAGGTGACTTTGTTCAGGGAACACCCAGAAAGATTTACAAACCGCAGAAAGGGCATGAAATGTACGTCTTCTAGTGCAGGCTTCTGAACTCCGCTGAGATCTAAGTACCGTGCCTCAATGTACAGCTTTGGGTCAAACATTTCAAGGCATTTGAAGGCGTATCCTTCGCACAGGCAGTTTTCTGGGCAGTCTAAGCTACAGTATCGTTCATCATCCTTATTGGGACAGTGAGGAATACCATCACAAACATAGTCACTGTGGACACAGCTTCCAGAAACGAAACAGCGGTAGTAGCCAGGGCATGTGAAATTGTCTTTAGGAACGTTTTCATCTTTGCCGTCGAAGCAGTCCTGTTCGCCGTTGTTGAGGAGGTAGGTGGGGATGCAGTAACCGTCTGAACAGCGGAAATGTGTCTCTGGACAACTGTGCGTTTCGTTCATCTCTTCCCCGTAGAACATGCCGAACCCATCAAGGTCAAGCTTAACTGGTGGCGCCTTGTCCGTTAGAAGGTACCTTCCTGTACCTCCGTAGTTATTGCAGCTAAAAAATTGTTGGTACGGGAAGGGAAAACAACCATAGCCGGGGCACAAAAGAAACTCCAAAGTGTCATAAGTTATTCTTCTGGGCTGTCTGCAAGTCGAGCAAATCGATTCGTCACTGCCATCAAAACACCCAGGGACACCGTCACACTTTGAAGATGTAGGTACGATCTGAGAATTCTCGCACACAAACCTCTGACCGAAGAGGACGTGAAGATGAGCGCGGCTGCACATTGCTTCGTCGCTTCCATCATCACAGTCCTCGACGCCGTCACACACCAGAGTGTAGTGGACAGCCTCGCCTCGCCTACACGGAAACAAAGGTAAGTTCAGTTCTGAAACGGTTGTATGTTCGTCATGACAGGGATGGAATTTCTGCGCTAAGGAACCATCAAGACAGATTTTGCTTTGGATCCCCACTGGTTCTCGTTTTACCTGTGGTAAATGCACACCGGTCGACTGCACTTTTATGTGATGTCTCTTTGGTTTTGTGCACACGTAATTATATTCATTAACTTCTGCCGGATCACAGCTGGCTGGCTCCAGTGTTGTGGTCCCCTCTTCTACTCTCAAAGCAGCACAGTGGTAAATAGCTCGAGCGTTCTCTTTTGAAAAGACTTCTTCCTGGTAGGCAATCGGGCTTCCTTTCTGGCCCCACTGCCACAAGAACCGATACAGATGGGCCAGCTTGTCTGATACGGGATGAACTCTTCGCAAAGCAACGGAAACGCTGTATGATTCGTACCATCCGAACTTCTTCAAAGTATTGACCACCAGATCTCTCTCGCTCTGACTGACGAGTGACGCTAACCTCGAGCTGAAGAACACCTTGCATTGTTCTTCAGGAGGATAGTTCATGGCGCCTATGACGATTTTCAGACATTGCTCGTCATACGGGATCCAGTCCAAGTCGCAGTCCAAGGGTGGGTCCTCACAGGTTGACGGTTCGTCTTCGCCTCCGATACACTGCTGGACCATGTCGCACTTTAACGTCTCGGGAACGTGACGGGGAGAAGAGCAGTCGTAATATTCAGTATCGGCCAGTCTATCGTAATAAACATTCACGGGCAAATGAGAGAGAGGGATGGCAGTGTACCGGACGCTCACACTTCGTGAAGTGTGCAGCTGCTGTTCCGCGGCCGTGAGCTTGAACCAACCCTTGACGTCGTTGTAAGCTAGGAGTTGAACGTCCCGGTTTTTATACACGGGAACCCAACTCGGAAACACGGAGGGAAGTGTAGGGTCATATCGCTCGAATTTGTCACCGTCTCGCCGGTTTCGGAACTCGGTCTCCAGAACGATACCGTGTTCCTCGGGCGCCTGAACCTGCCAGTGGATCTCCCTGATGCAACCGTCGTCCGGGAAGGTCAAGTTTTCGCTCCCTTCCGTCCCAGACATTGGGCACCATATCTCTATCTCTTGCCCAGGTGAGCTGCAGGCCGGGGTTTCATATCCACACAGGATCTCTGAAGTGTCGGGAAAAGCCGGCTGTGTTGTGTTGACCTGCTCCTCGCCCTCTTCTCTTTCTACGGCGTTTTCTGTTTTTACCACTGGCGTAGACTTCGTGGTTGATTCCACACTGTGCCGTTCGCTTACTTCAGAACGTTGTCGTTCGCCTGCGTCTGAAAATCAGAAAAAAGGATTATATAGATGCCTTGGTTTAGTTTTCACCATTCGCTTCTGAGGGAAACTGGTAAGAATGCTGGTATCCTCAATGTTCACAATTACAAATCACATCTGCAAATTAGGCCATCTGGGCGTTCTCAAACATGTTAAGATCACAGGCACAAAGAAAACGGTTATTCCGTTAAGCGAGTTATCATGTACGACCATAAAAAAAAATTAAAAAACAAAAAACGTCCTGGGATACATTGTGTACGGAGAATACAAAGTACACTGGCTATACTCCATTATAAGCTTTACGCTCTGGATACCTGTGACTGAACTGTTTTACTCACCAGACTTCGCTGCCTTTACGGGCTGCACGTTCTCTGCGACCGCCCAAAGCAGAAGTAGAACCATGACCAGCCTCAAGCGCTTCTTTCGCGTGGCTGTTTTGGCCCTCGCCTTCGCCTGTTGTTTGAGCAGTTTAGGGTACATGGTTTCACGTGCACGAAGATGTGAAGAGATGTGAAGAACTGTGGACCTCAAGAGCGTTACTAACACGTCGGTTGCAGGACTGTCCACCAGGGGAGAGTGTTTCAGGGTCTGTCACTGGTGTGGCGTACGTGCCTACGCAGAGAACTCCACGCAGAAGATTCTAGTGTTTTATTAATGTGCCATTTAGAGCTTGTGTCAGATTCTGAAACTTTGCAATTAGTGAAAATGAACGATCACAGTGGCTTGAACTTTTGTGTTTCACGCTGATGGCATCCGAGCGCAGAGATGTGTGTGCGTGCGTGCGTGCGTGCGCGCGCGCGCGCGTGCGTGTGTGTGTGTGTGTGTGTGTGTGTGTGTGTGTGTGTGTGTGTGTGTGTGTGTGTGTGTGTGTGTGTGTTAGGTTTGGGCGGGTGGGAGAGCGGAGCCGGACGAAAACGTGTCTGGTGGAACATACGATGATGGTATTGTTTTATGTATGGAATTCACCATCATGTTCTGTTGACGTTTTCCTGATTGGCACAAAATGTCAGTGGACCACCGCGCCCAGGACAGGAACCATCAGGCAGTACACCGTACCCAACTCTCTGGTGACTGATCGCACCTCCTGACATTCATTAATGATTCATTAATGGTACTAATATCAAAGATTATGTGCGTTTTGTGCGAAATGTTTTTTGTTTTGTTTTCTTGTGTGTGTGTGTGTGTGTGTGTGTGTGTGTGTGTGTGTGTGTGTGTGTGTGTGTGTGTGTGTGTGTTGCCTCTTTTTTTGGGGGGTTGGTGTTTTGTATTGTTTTGGTTTTCTTTGTAGTTGTTGTTTTAATATATTTCCTTTTTTCTTTCTTTTTATCTTTTTTCTCTCCTTTTTGTTTTGTTTTGGGTTTGTTGATGTTGTTTTTTGGGGGGATTACACACTTACGGGTAATTTTTCTAAGTAGAAACAAACTCTTGCGATGCTTTCACTAAAAGACCGACTTATCGTTCGCTAAACGACGAAGTGAACACAGTATAATAGTCAATAAGGACATTCCTAACAGTTCAGACTCACAGATTTCTCGAAGCAGAGAAATTTTGATGTTTGAGATCGAAGCAATACTTTTGGTGTCTACAACAGATACTGAAATTCAGGCTTTAATTCAGACGTCAAATTAATGCATTGATTGATAGAACTGAATCAAAGATGGCGCCCAGCAATGATGAAAATTTTACTACTTCTCCGATTTCTTTCTGCTAGTGGATTCAGACGATTAGCTATGGCAAGAGACATGCATGTATATGATTGAAATAGTCTAGGAAAAGCCCCCTTCGTGTTTACCCAGCTTCGTTATCCCATCAATAAATTTGTGTGCGATGGCCAGCCTTCACTGTTTACACGGGAGAACGCCCATAACACAAGTTGCAGCAGAGCAGACTATCCAGCTGGGACTGAGTAACCAAAACAGATTACTCAGCTACTAAAAATGGCTCATATAAAGATCCGTTTCTCGTGTGGACATTACACGCTATGCGAAATGAACCGAAATATGGTCCTGAAATAAAACAATAACAACACAATCAGCAGGTCTCCACTGTTTTGTTTTGTTTTGTTCTCTCTCTCTCTCTCTCTCTCTCTCTCTCTCTCTCTCTCTCTCTCTCTCTATCTCTCTCTCTCTCTCTCTCTCTCTCTCTCTCTCTCTCTTAGTAAAACCCTGTCTAAAAATCTTTTTCTCTTAAGTAAACTTAACCGCATAGTTAGCCACGACAGTTGCAAAGTTTTCTTTCACGCACATATAAAAAGCCATATAGATTACGCCTCCAACCTCCGGGACAAATGTGGTGATATTCACTTGAAGAAGATCGATTCTCTCTATAAACGTGGTATAAAGCTTTACATCCTGGGCCCTTACCCACAGAAGAAAAACTTAGAGCGCTCGAACTTCTCCCCCTTACCAAGCATCTTGAGTTCAACCGGTGTGTTTTCATGCACAAGATAGTCCACTGTAAGGCTCCTCCATATCTTACCACGTTCTTTCAACCAAGTCAGCGACACAACGCAAGAAATGGCCTGTTCCAATTACCATTACCTAGACTGGACATTTTAAAACAAGCCTCTCATTCTCTGGTCACTTTCATGGAACCAGTTGCCAGCATACTTAAAATGTACCCCGAAGCTTCATTCATTTAAAACTCAACTTCTCAGATACTTACGTAAGTCATAGGTCCATGAACAATATCTGAACCATGCTAAATTACTCGTTATCAGATGGCACTATTACATGTTACCTGTTTACAAGTTATGTTGTGTACTACAATTTCAAACACCATGCTATCTACTTCTTCACCTATTTTTCGATGTGTTTCCTTTGAATTTCCTGCGCTTCTTTGTATCTTTGCATGTTTTTTTTTTTTGTTTGTTTTTTTTCTATTTCTTATTAGATTTACTCCCTTTGTGCCTGGTATACTTTTTTTGGTCATGTTAGCCTTTTTTTTTTCTTTTCTTTTTTTTAGTGTTCCTAGATTAGCAGGACAGCTTGTAAGATAGGCAAACCATGCCTACAAGTCTTTATCCTGAAATAAACGTTTCAGTCAGTCAGTCTCTCTCTCTCTCTCTCTCTCTCTCTGGGACTCTGTGTGTGTGTGTGTGTGTGTGTGTGTATGTGTGTGTATGTGTGTGTGTGTGGCTATTACTCTAGATAGACATTACTTGAATATATATTACCGAATGGTAGAGCGTTGGACTTCCGATGCTCGGGTCGTGAGTTCGAATCCCGACTGGGGCCAAATATTTGTGCTGGCTTTTTCATCGTTGCCCCGTCTTTGATATCACCCTTACGTGGTGGAAAAGGACGTTAAACACCCACCCACCCACCCTCTCTCTCTATCTCTCTCTCTCTCTCTTCGTAGATGGTCATGCGTAGGCAACGGATTCCGCGCGCGTGTGTGTGTGTGTGTGTGTGTGTGTGTGTGTGTGTGTGTGTGTGTGTGTGTGTGTGGTGGTGTGTGGTTACCTCCGGCTTATATAATCATTCCGTGTTGTTGTTTTTTGTTTTGTTTTTTTCTGTCACGCCATATCATCATTTGTAAAGAAAACTCACTTCCATTGTAATCAAAGTAAGTCCGAACAATAAAATTCTCTCTCTCTCTCTCTCTCTCTCTCTCTCTCTCCTCTCTCTCTCTCTCTCTCTCTCTCCAACTTTTACATGAGTTTTGTTGTTGTTGTTTTACTGCAAAAATACAATAAACCATGCAGCGACATTCGACCACGGTGAACGCGCAGTATCAGAAATATGAATGAACCAAAAGATTATAATGAAAAATGTGTACAAGACAAATTTCGTTTTAAACTTCACTGCCGTTGATTATGACTTACACACGAACACACACTATCATACCACGCACGCACTTTTGCCCAGGGAAATCATTATTCTATGGACAATGTAAGGAACGGACAATGTAGGCCTATCACGTATCACCCTTGAAATGAGGAAAAAATATTCGAAAGCAGTGAACAAAACCCATGTGGACACTGTTAACTGGACACTGTGAAATTATAACCCACTCAAAAGGAGGCCGGTGTGTAGATGCGCAAAATTAATGCAACTAGTCTGGCAAAACCATTATGATACCTTGACCTTGACCTTTACTAGAGGTCACTCGAAAAGGGATTGTACCAACTTTCTATGCAGAAAAGGCAAATGTTCTGGTACAATTTGATTTCTGACTGTCACACAATCCCAGTGACCTTGACCGCTGAGAAACGCGCCTTCACTCTGACCCTGTGACCTTGACCTTCATGGAGGTCATTCAGAATAATATGGTTTGAAAGCATTTGTCGTCAACCACCACTGTGCTGAAGCTGGCGTTTCTACTACTCATAGTTCCTAACAAAACGCCGCTGTAACACTACGTGAGTTTAAGAAGAAGAAAAAACCCGCAAGCCCCTGCCTTGCCCTTGGCTCAGGGAATACAAATGCAGAACCACAATGAAATGAGTGAGAAAGTCTCGTTTTGACGTATTAATGGGCGAGCGGTGGTCTAATGTGTAGCGCGTCGGATGTAGCCGCTGCGCTACTGAACGGCCGTCACCAATGTCATGGCGATGAAGCGTGGGTTCGAGCCCAGGTTGAGCTTGTGATATGTGATACCGGTTTTTCCTGGCTGCCGGGCTGCTCATCGGGGGTTCTGTCCGGGTTATCCGGCTTTCCTCCCCCAGCAAAACTGTAAAAAAAAAGGTATTGGGGTGGCGCTGCACCCCGGCGACGCGCTTCCCCCGGAGGAAGCAGCCCGAATTTCCCGAAAGGGACAATAACGTAATACAAAAAAAGTACCGGAACCTAACGCACGGTCACAACAACGTGTTTTCAGTTAGGATAAATATCAAGGTAGATGCGTATACGTATCTTGTATTTTCATACCACTCATGTATTTTCCTACCACTCACGTATCTTGTATTTTCATACCACTCATGTATTTTCATACCACTCACGTATCTTGTATTTTCATACCACTCATGTATTTTCATACCACTCACGTATCTTGTATTTTCATACCACTCATGTATTTTCATACCACTCACGTATCTTGTATTTTCATACCACTCATGTATTTTCTTACCACTCACGTATCTTGTATTTTCATACCACTCATGTATTTTCATACCACTCACGTATCTTGTATTTTCATACCACTCACTACATTTTCTTACCACTCATGATTCAAATACAGCTCCAGTAAGTAGTTCAGAAAGATCTGCGCTTTCACCTTGTTGGCCCCGATCCCGAAGTGAGCTCCATCGTAACTTATCAGATCTTTGGTCATGTCGAAGGTGTCAAAGATGGGCACTTGCCAGGACTCGAGGAACTTCTTCATGGCTGCGTTGTACTTCATCACGCTTTCGATAGTCTGTGCCTGGTATCTTGGCGACTTTTTCATTCCAAAGGCATGCGTGGCGTGCCAGACGATCTTGGGTCGCGTTATGTTCTCAGACTTCATCCCCTGCAGGTCACAAAGCACAAGTTAAATTAGGCAGGGTAGAGAGTTAGAGATCCTGCATTATCAAAATGAATTTCCCCCTTTTCCCTGGATTTTTTTTGCTAAATGTGCATTTGACCCCAGATTTTTTTTTTTTTTTTTTGTTGTTTTTGGTGAATAGAGGGCCGTTTGATGTGTTGATAAACGGCAGCTTTCATTTGAGAGGTGACTGTTTGTTTGTTTGTTTGTTTGTTTGTTAACCATATCCTTGGGCGTGTCGCAGGGCACGAATAACGTAGTGTACAGTTTACTGTATGGGGTTGGGAAGGACGCCGCCGCAGCAGACTACGAAAATTACGTTATCGAGGTTTGATTTTTGGCATGCAGCTTGTGGACATGTCTTGCTTCTGGAAACCGAATGGTAGAGCGTTGGACTTCTAATGCTCGTGTGTTCGTATCCCGGTTGGGGCCAAATATTTGTGCTGGCTTCTTCATCGTTGCCCCGTCTTTGATATCACCCGTATGTGGTGGTAAAGGACGTTAAACCCCCCAAACACGGAACCCACCCTCCCACCCTGGAAGCCATTGTCTGTTTTGGTTGGAAAATCTGTTTTCAAGTAGCAATGAACTGTATTCTGTGACCTGCAGCAAGGGTAAGAGCACAGTGCTCTTGTGTAGCTCGTGACGGAAGTCGTCGTGGATCCCCATGCCGAGGAGAACGAGGCTGCGCGGCCTGTTCCTCAGCTCCAGTATGGTGCGGTGAATTATTTCCTTCGCATTCATGTCGGAGAACTCAAAGAACTTGATCCGGACCCGGTCGTCACAGATCCATGTATTTCTCGGAAACCAGTTGAGGCAGTGCTTCCCCAGGAAGAGGTGAGTGACTGGACACCGCTCAAAGACGTCTGAAAAGAAGGGGCAAGATCATGACCACACAGACACGCGCGTGCACACACACACACACACACACTGAGCAAAGAGAAGAAAGGGGAAAAAAAGTGTGCCATAACAACTGTTGGAGGGGTTGAACAATATTTTGGTCATTGACATTATGATTTTGAAAACAAAAATTCTGGGGGTTTTGTTTGTTTGTTTGTTTGTTTGTTTGTTTTAACCACATGTAAATGCAAGTGTAAGCACATTTGGTCAATGTTTCATTTGTTCCTAAAATGAATTTCACAGAATTCATCTGCTGACCTCAATCTGTTTAAACGATGTATTTGTTGTTCATGTACTTGTCTTTTTACAATCGACAAGTTTTGGCGAGCACTTCCCGTGGAGAACGCAGAGGAGGGTGGGTGGGTGTTTGGGAGTTTAACGTCCTTTTCCACCACGTAAGGGTGATACCAATGACGGGGCAACGAGAAAATGGCCAGTACAAATATTTGGCCCCAGCCGGGATTTGAACTCACGACCCGAGCACTGAGAGTCCAACGCTCTACCATTCGGCTATCCCGGCTCCCCGGAACGCAGAGGAAGATGGCCACTTCCTCAGTATCATTAGTGACAAAGTTATGAAGTTTCGTGGATCCAGCAGGCACATTGACTGAGCCACGGACTTCTGAATGAAGGTGTGGGTATAATTGTAACCCACAACGTACGGCGAGTGTGCTATGTTACGGTCCCCACTTAGGGCCCTCACGTTCACCAACGTTTTGCTGTAGATCAATGGGATCGCCAACTCTTTCTTTTTAATGCTCGACCATGACGTCATAAGATGCGGAACTATAAATACAGCCGACCTTGACCGCGCGCTGTGGAATTCCTCCTCCGTGACCCAGGCACTGTGTGCGTGTACAACCCTTGCCAATTTTAGCAATTTTTCGTTTTGTTTTTTTTAACGAGGTCTTTTTTCGGACGTTTCCTAATCGTGTTTGGTATGTTTTGAAAGATCATTACAAGCACTTTTATGGAAAAAATTGTTGACTGGAAAATTGGGCATAGCGGTCACCGTGAGAGCGGAGATAACATGGGTTGTGGGTGTTTGGGAACAGCGTCCTCACGCGTAAGCGCCCGGGGTCTGGGTGTGTGGTTGGCAACGGTATGCAAGGGTTCTGCACAAACGCTAGGTGCATGGTCGTGAAAAAAGTTAATCAGTCAGCGGGAAGTAGCCATTTATTAGTATGCTATTGAGAAATAAAACTGTCAGCATACAGAGAGTTGAATGTGTCAGATGTTTGTTGTTGTTGTTGTTTGGTGGGTGGTTGTTTGTTTTTTGTTGTTGATTTTGTTGTTGGTGGTGGTGGTTTTTTGTTGTTTGTTTGTTTGTTCGTTTGTTTGGTTTTTTTGGGTTGTTTTTTTTTTTTTTTTTTTTTTGGGGGGGGGGGCTTTTTATTATTCTTGTCACATGTCTGTTTTACCTGGTGGTGTGTTCGGCATGTAGGCCCCTGTGGGGTCATTCGACCTCGCGGCCAGCAGAAACGAGAGGTACACGTGGCGAACGAAGGAGTCCCCGATGAAGTACAGAGTCGAATTGTCTAGAACCTTACACATTTGCTGGACAGACAAGTCCAACGGCTGGCACTCTGGGTTCTCGGCATGCCACGTGGCGTATTCCGCGTGGATCATTCTACGTTGGTCGTAACAGTTCCTGCACGTGCACTTCTCCTTCGGCTTGTTGACGCAGACGTTGTCATAGCAACACGGAGTGCGACCGTCAGGATCACAGAGCGCGCGGTACCACAGCGCCGGATGCATGCCCGGGACAATATCTTTCAAGGTGACGTTGCCACATCTACCGTCCGGCCGCTGAAATCCGGGGGGTACTCCTTGATTCTGGCGGAACTTGAAATGGATGGAGAGACAACCAGCTGAAGGGACGATTTTGTATGATTTTTAATAATAATAATGAGTATTGTATAGGCGCTTTACCCAATTTCCTGAATCGGCTCAAAGCGCCGCGAACTGAACCCAACACGCACGCTCACGTGAATCACACGCATTCTCTCACACACTTGACATAAACACTTTACAATCACGTGGTGCGAAGGGTCAGCTCAGCTATTTAAATTTCGGGATTTAGAATTGCATTTATTTTTCAAATTTGGTGGGCTGAACATTTCCAAAGCAGAGGGGGAGGAAGCCGGAGTACCCGGAGAAAACCCCCGACGATCGGCCCGAATGAACGGTGCCACATACGAGAAGGAAAAATTCTTTGCCCCGAGTGGGACTCGAACCCCTGACCTCTCGCATTGGTGACAGGTCTCTTAACCACTAGACCACCGACCGCCCCGATCGGGGCTGATCGGTCTGAGCAATGAACCGACAAACACTCGACACGTTTGAAGATAAGTTGTGTTTGATGGGGTTCTACAAACGCTGGGCACGTCTTTTTTTTCTGTGAATGGCAGCAGAGAAAATTTGCTGTATGTTTCGAATTAGATTCAGTGTGCTCAAGTCACTTCAGCTGAAACTATCCGGAATCTCAAAGGGTGCATTTACCTCGCCCACCACAGAGAGAGAGAGAGAGAGATGATGATGATGATGATGATGATGATGAAACGTTTTTAATCAGGATAGAGCATTTAGGCATTGCTGCCTATCTTACAGGCTGTCCTGCTATTGTACATTCAAGGGTAGAAAAAAAAGTAATGATAACAACAAACAAACAAATCAAACAACTACAAACTATCTACAGGAAATGAAGGAGAGAGAAAATATACACATGATAAACAACAGAGGCAGAGAGAGAGAGAGAGAGATTAGTTAGTAAGTTATTTAGGACTTAACGCCGCGCAAGCAACAAAGACTATTTCGCGGCTAAACCAGGTTCTTTAAAGCATAAAAGTCCGGCTTAAAACATTATGTAAATATATACTAAGAATTCATGTAGCTTAAAGGAGAACCGATGAAAGAGTAATTTCTTTCCAGAGTCTAAGGCTCCGAGAGTAAAACTATATCACAGATTGTATTGCACAAATGTCTTAATTTTATAAAAGAGGTTGGACTCTTTCAAGAAGCTGAAGATGCTGTCAAGGGGGACATCCCGGAACAGCACCCTCAGCGAGTCCGCAGAATAATCCGATGAAAGAGTAATTTCTTTCCAGAGTCTAAGGCTCCGAGAGTAAAACTATATCACAGATTGTATTGCACAAATGTCTTAATTTTATAAAAGAGGTTGGACTCTTTCAAGAAGCTGAAGATGCTGTCAAGGGGGACATCCCGGAACAGCACCCTCAGCGAGTCCGCAGAATAATGTTTCTCCCTGATCTCGGCGAGATCCGCGCACGAGATCAGGAAATGATACACAGTGTATGGCTCATGACAAGGGACACGCCAGGGGGAGAGAGAGATTTGAATCAATTGAATTGAGTTATTTTATTTGGTAGGCCATTGAGCCCATATAAAGGTTGGTGGGTATGAATACACATGCACACGCCAAGACTGATATAAATTAAAATCAAAGTGGCATATGCACACGTCCATCGGTCAGTACTGCAATATCTACAGACATATATAATTAACTTATTAAGTGAGAATAGTATCTCTACGTTTAAACGCCTTATACAAATAAGTTGCATAACGTTGCATGATTTTGTCATTTGCACATGATATCAACAGGGCAAGTCTGAACGTATTAGGTGACGAGGTATATTTTGGGGGTATGAATTCTTTTCTGAGTTTTCCTAAAACAGAACAGCATAGTACAAAGTGCACTTAGTCCTCTCTGGGTGCACCACAAAGTGGACAACCAAGTTGCGGTCAGTAGAGAGGGAGAGAGAGAGAGAGAGTTAGTTAGTTAGTTAGTTAGGGCTTAACGCCGCGCATGCAACAAAGACTATTTCGCGGCTAGAGAGAGAGAGAGAGAACAACAACAACAAAAATCTTTTTTTTTTCATGGAAATCTCTAATTTAATTGTAGTGTTGTTTTTTATGTTAATTTGATATGTATCATTGTCTTTGTTTGTCCACCACACCCAAATTTCCCTCTGGGATAATAAAGATGTATTGATTGATTGATTGATTGATTGAGAGAAAGCGCGCGTTCAAATGTTCTTGGACATGCTGTCTTCTTACCTTCTCATGATACCGCTCCACTGCGAGCTTTTCAGCTGGCGTCGGCTCGTGAGTCTCCCAGTGACCTTTCGTCATTTGGTCAAGCACGTCTCTGCATGGGTGGGAGCCCTTGATTTCAAGATGCTCCAGGTAGACCTTCTGTGGAACAGTTCACAGTGATATGTTTCCTAATCACACTGCCAAGTGTTCGTGGTATCTGGCTGAAAGCTGAGTCACCTAATCGTTTGTCACCTAGTCTCTAGTCATCATTTTTTCCCCTCATGTTCTCGTTGAGCATAATAATAATAATAATAATATACTACGTTGAGCGTAATACATAATATGGTTGTTATTTGTTCATGAGAATGCAAATGCTGCCTTGTTAAACCCAACAATGGTTTCAAACAAGCTGGGAACTGTGTGGAAAGTACAACAATAATAATAATAATAATAATAATATACTACGTTGAGCGTAATACATAATATGGTTGTTATTTGTTCATGAGAATGCAAATGCTGCCTTGTTAAACCCAACAATGGTTTCAAACAAGCTGGGAACTGTATGAAAAGTACAATAATAATAATAATAATAATAATTGAGTATTGTATAGGCGCTTTAACCAGTTCGTGAATCGACTTGAAAGGCCGCGAACTAACCCATCACGCACGCTCACGTGAATCACACGCATTCTCTCACACACTGGACATGAACACATTACAATCACATGGGTCAGTTCAGCTTTTTATGTTTCGGAATTTGGATTTTTGTTGTTGTTGTTGTTCAAATTTTGCGGGCTGAACATTTTCAAAGCAGAGGGGGAGGAAGCCGGAATACCTGAAGAGAACCCCCGACGGTTTCAACGCACGAGAAGGAAACACTCTTTGCCCCGAGTAGGATTCGAACCTGACCTCTTGCATTGGTGACGAAGTCGCTTAACCACTAGACCACTGACCGCCCGGTATTAATATAGAGAACCGTAAAGTTTGGTCTGACTTAGAGTGTAGAGAAAGTAACAATGCAACAATTGAATGACATTTAGGGAAAATTCACTCGGACAGAGATCGGGGTATACAAAATGTACAGGATACACAGAATACAGATATACAACGAGAAGAGAGAGAGAGAGAGAGAGAGAGAGAGCGGGTGTTTGGGAGTTTCGCCCCTTTTCCACCACGTATGGGTGATATCAAAGACCCGGGCAACAAGCACAAATATTTGGACCCAGCCGGGATTCGAACTCTCGACCCGAGCATTGAAAAGTCCGGCGCTCTACCTTTTGACTATCCCAGCTGCCAGAGAGACGGACAGACAGACAGACAGACAGGCAGGCAGGCAGGCAGGCAGAGTTATTTATGGCTTTACGCGCGAGAGAGAGAGAGAGAGAGAGAGAGACAGACAGACAGACAGACAGACAGACAGAGTGTGTGTGTGTGGGGGGGGGGGGAGAGTGTTGGAAAGTTCTTATACATGTTGTTTCACGGTATTGTGACACAACTCCGCTCTGACCGTTTCATTTCGGGTAAGCACGTCTCTACGTGGTGTCAGGTCGGCCTTCTTTTCAAGATTCCCCAAGTAAGGTAGTAACAAGAAATACACTGTGGCTGACGTGCAGGTCAACGTCAAGAAAATTGTTACTCGGCCCTTCGTTAAAGATGGCCACCGACGTTCTTGGTTCATGGTCTGCGGCTGCGCAGAAATATCTACAAGAGACTGAAGGTGGCTCTGCAACAGAAGCAAAAAGCACAAAACATAGTGTGTCTTGAGTTGCAGTCGCGTGCTAGGATTTTTGGCGACAACTTTAGATACAGCCTTCTTCTTCTTCTTTTTCTTCTGGTACTGTTGCGTTAATAATAATAATAATAAAGAAGATTTATATGGCGCCTATACATGCAAATGGCAGGCACTAAGCGCCGTACATCATAACTACATACATCGCACAATAAACAACTTCCATACACACCCACAGACACACAAGGAATATTTAAACAATAACTCTCAACAAGCAGGCTGATATGGTGTGGAAGGGCAGGGTAGATCAGTTCTCAGTTTTAAATAGGTGGGTTTTAAGGCAGCGTTTGAAACTGGCATTGGACTCTCTGTGTCTAAGAGGTTTAGGAAGCTGATTCCAAAGGGCTGCAGCCTGAAAGGAAAAGGATCTCGGACCATATGTTTTAGTTCTTACTAAGGGGGTGCGCAGAACTTTAGTGTCAGAGGAGCTACGTAACTGCCTGGATGGAGTGTAACAATGAAGGAGTTCAGAAAGGTAGGAAGGTCCCGTGCCAGAGAGAGATACATGACAAATGGACAAGAGCTTGTGCTTCACTCAATCTCTGATGGGCAGCCAGTGGAGGGAGTGTAAGATTGGTGAAGCCCTAACTAACCAACGAACTAACTTCTGGTACTGAGTTGGGCGCGAAGAGCTTTAGTAACTCTGTTACTCAGCGGTGTGGCACTAAAACCAGAGGTGGTCAGGTGGGAAAGTTAAACCATCGTTATAACTGTGTACATTTGAGCGGGGTTGGGGGGGGGGGGTACAGTTAGGGCAGTGTTCCCTTTGATTCGAAAATACAAGGGTTCTTTGGACCCTCTCTCCATAATGTTTAGGGTCCTTTCGTAAATTTTGAGGGTCCATGGTCAAAACCATTTGTTGTTGTTGTTTACAAAAGTATTCAACTACGAGTGATGTGTGTGAATTGTAGCGTGTCAGCCATAGCGAAGCGGCAAGGCGAGGAACCCGCACGCTTACCAAACAGAGCTTTATGCTTTGACGAAAAGTGTCCCAGTGTGTTTGAGCCAATCAGATTCTGTCTGTTACGCACAATGGCTCAGCGGAAATGCCATGCTGCAAGTGTCTACTGCTAGTCACAGATTGCTTTTTGCTCATCTAGTTTCCGAAAAAAAAAATACTGTGTCACGGTGAAACCAAAAGCGTGCGTCCCCCGTGACGCGCTGTTCTCAAATTTGTGCGTCAATTCAAGAGTTTTGTGCGTATAAATACGCACACCTGTGCATAATCGGTAACACTGTATAAGGGGTGACAGGAGTTGGCTGCAGGTTGTGGAGGCTGCGGCCATCACTTACCCGAAAGGTGAGGGAGCGGAGGTGGTGCTTGTTGGGAGTTTATTCCAGGCTCTCAGCGTTCGAGGGAAGAAGGAGTTAAAAAGTACTGGATGGGTGGTATGTTCCAGGTAAAGTCCATGGGTTCATCGCTTTTGCATATTGCAGAAAAAAAGGGTTATTCAGGAAGCTGTGACCTAATACGTTTTATGACAGCCAATGTTCTCTGTCTTTCCGTGGGGAGCCGGGGTGGCCGAATGGTAGAGCTTTGGACTTCTGATGCTCGGGTCGTGAGTTCGTATCCCGGCTGGGGCCAAATATTTTTCATCGTTGCCCCGTCATTGATATCACCCGTATGTGGTGGAAAAAGACGTTAAACCCCCAAACACCCACGCACCCTGTCTTTCCGTTCCTTCTCGGTGGAAGTGAAACAAGCCTAACTCGAGTTTCCCTGTTTTTTTTCACTTCACACGCTACTATCAAACAAATAAGATTGTGCCGTCTTGATTTTCAGCACAGTTAGCACCAGTTTCACGCAAAGAAATCAAGCAACCATTCATGATTCCTCAGCTACCGACTGTGTTTTAGAACCTGCTAGGTAGAGGTCAGATTTCATAGGCGTCTTTGTTTGGGTTTTGTTTTCTTCAGAAATGTACAGAATTGTAAAGAATGGATGAACTAGTAAACACGGAAAGTATATAATATATCGTGCTACATTCCTCTCACCAAGTACTTTTTCCCCAGTCCTCTGGATTCCTCTTCTGTTTTTGCTTGGTATAACCCAGAAAGCAAGAATGACGAATGACAATGTAACAATGGCGCCAAAGACCTTGGAATCAGAATGTTTCCAAGATCTTTGATGATCTATAAATGAATGACCTAAGAATGACGTCACACTTTGACGTTTTATTTACGTAATACGTCACTTGAACCGATAAGGCCATGGACATTTTACTGTCCGTGTTTGTTGACTTCGAGGTGATCATTGCGGCAATGGCGCCTGATGAAGGTTAAATTTCTGAACGACTTGCGAAGCAGCTACGGCAAGAAAAAAGTAAATCAAAGACCTTGGAATCAGAAAGACGCGTCACTCCTGCCCTCGTAAGAGAGACATGTATATATAGCGGGACAACGCGAAGAGTTCTCTGCCCGCATTAGCGCGCATCCTAGATCTGGCCCCTATAGTGACAGCATGGCGGAAAGTGAAAGCGATCACAAAAGCCGGGCTTGCAATTGTGTTCTGCGCCGAATTGTTCAAATAACAGACAAATATAAACGGGGAAATACTTCTTTTGGTATTCCTGTTGAAAACAACCATTTTCCCCCCGCTTTCTTGTTCAAAAAAAAACAAAAAAAAAACCTCAAGTGGTACGTGTCCATGCAGTGTAAACAAACAGTAAACACACGCGACTGACGCAGATACAGCGGTTTTTTTTTTTTTTCGGACTACTTTACAAATCACGGTGACTTAAACTGTGCTAGCGGCTAGCTGCATCTAACACACACACACACACACACACACACACAGAGTTGTCACTCATACGGCGGCAGGTACGTTCATCGGCACTTTTTCCAGTTCACATACTGTTGGGGGGGGGGGGAATCTGTAGGTATGTACAGAACTCTTTTCTAAAAAATCAAGAGGTTTGCATGCAGTAAACACACGTGGCAGGCGCAGACATCAGGTTTTGGTGTTGTTTTTGTTGTTTGGTTGGCGGTGGTGTATTCTGTTTTAACTTTACAAATAACGTTGACTTGACCTGTGCTAGCGGCAAGTTGCACTGATCCACACACACACACACACACACACACAGAACAAAATCATCCAGCTCAGTGGACTTCATTCTATCCATTGTAAAACCATATCACAACATAGATTCTGCTGGATCGTCGGTCGCAGATATGATTAATGCTGAGAGCAGGAAGTATTCAGCGGATGCGTCCGGGCCATCTTTGGATCTCTCGCACAGCTATTCGATCTTTCTGTGTTCCGTACTAGTTTTACTTGAACACTGACATCGAACGAAATGCACTACTTAGCCTACGTACAGCAGTGAAAGCCAAACTAGATCTTTCGTTCGTTCTCCGGAACTTTGAAAATACTTATGTTTTCCATAGGCCTAAAACACATGCGAAATATATGGGGGAGACCACCTGTCAGTCGCTGACATCTTCGTTTTTGTTTATTTCGTTAAGATGTTTTACGGCGGCTAGTGTAGGGTTGGGTCAAACAAACAGAGCCTTTTTACAAGCATGCGGATTCTATACTAAATTTATGCCAGTCACATGTCGTGGATGCGGCGATTTTGGTTTTCACGTGTGATGCTGTGTGTTAGGTTTGGGAGAAAACATAATCTTGGCTCCAACTTCGATACCGATCTTGGCTCCAACTTCGATATCGTAGGCATACCTACCTCTTTTTTTCAAGGGGGAAATCTAAAGAAAGGTTTTCCCGTTCCTGGTGTTCGCTTCTGACAGCAATTCGGCGCTGCACACCATTGTACGCCCGAATTTTTGCGTCGTTTCTGGCTTTCTGCCACACTGCCATTACTGCGTAGATCTGCGGGATGCGCGCTAATGCGCGCAGACAACTCTTACGCGTTGTCCCTCAAAGGGAGGTAAGTGAACTATCTTTATGTTTCCAAGATCTTTGAGTAAATTTTGTGGTTGTACATACCAGTGCTTGTGCACGTGAGCGCCACGTGATGATTAATTAGAACAAGTCAATCGACAAAAAATAACCTTACTGGTCCCCCCCCCCCAAAAAAAAAGGGGGGGGGGAAGAGAGCGATGAATCTAAAAACATAATTATCCGGGAACAGGACGTATGAACATTGAAAGCTTTCAACTGTAGAAGCTCACTTACGCTCACACTGGTATATGCCTTCGAAAAGGATTTGAGCAGTACTGATCGTTCTACAGTTCATATTGCCATATCTCGCTTCTCAGTGAACACAGTGATTTTTTCTGCTACCCCATCTCTTCGCCAGCTCTAGTGGTGTCCGTTCCTCCCAGGTCATGAGTGGAATCCACGGAAGGCTCGGACGCTGTGGCAATTTTTTTTTTTAAATTGTGCATGGATATGATGGAGATGAGGATGATGGTAAGATGATGCTATGGAGGTCCGTGCGGTTTGGGACTCCGGGAGAGGCTCGAATTCCTGTCATAAATATTCCGGCGTTAATCAGGCATGGGAACTAAGGCACCTGCGGTGCCGGGCGTGTAATTATCCACATCATAAGATGTGTCATACCAAGGAAAGGACCCCCAAAGTCGCACCCGTGAAGTGGGTGAATCTCGGATGTGTGGCAACAGCCTCCCCACTGGGGCCCATAGCAGGATCCGACCTAAGTAGGTCTTGCCTAGCGCCTCGGCTGGGACTCGAACCCGGGTCTCCCGGTCTATTGTCCGACGTGCTGACCACTACACTACGGGGGCCGGTGAACACAGTAAACTTAAGAAACCCCACACACGTCATTTGCCATCCCTCTCGGTTGGTCGTACATGGTTTAGAAACGTAGCCGGTCTCATTTAATGATGTTCTGCCTCATATTATACAGAGAACACTGTCTACCTACTTCACTGCTTGAGGCGAAAGTGAAGATTCCGAGAGAGCAGACTCCGCCGCAGGGTCGTAAACTTAAAGTGGAACTGCATTACTGTAACAGCGAGTTACCACTTTCGAGACCACACCACCGTTTACCAATGGACCATCGTTTCAGCGCTTTGGCATCGAAAGTGGTGTCCGTTCCTCCCAGGTCAGGGTTGGAATCCACGGAGGGCTCGGATGCTGTGGCTTTTTTTTTTTTTTTTAATTACGCATGGAGATGAGGATGATGGTAAGATGATGCTATGGAGGTCCGTGTGGTTTGGGACTCCTCGAGAGGCTCGAATTCCTGTCATAAATATCCCGGCGTTAATCAGGCATGGGAACTACTCGAAAGTGGTAATTCGCTGTTATAGTAATGCAGTTCTACTTTAGCACCAGTCTACAGTTCAGCCCAAAATCTGTGCTCTCTGGTGTGCAGCATGGGTTAAGCGCACGGTTACACGACTGCCAGTCTGCATGTTGCCGTACTCGGCTGCCTGCTGGCGGGCAAGTGTTCCGCGGCACACGCAGCCTGCGGCGTAGCAAGGTTTGGGCAGTGATTGGTCAGCTGGCTGTACGGGTTGCCTGTGGCTAGCTGGCTGCCAGGAAAAATAGAACGGCTTTCTATTCCCGCGCCAGCACCGGCAAGGGGGATTTGCCAGCTGGCAGCCAGCGATTTAATTAGGGTTGCCAGCGTTGCCAGCCCTGCAAGTACCAATCCTGGCAACGTGTAGCAGCGGCCCTTAGCGACAGCATGCAGGCTACCTCAAGTCTGAGGGAGATTTTTCAACAAGAGGAGGGTGGGTGGGTGTTTGGGGGTTTAACGTCCTTTTCCACCACGTAAGGGTGATCTCAAAGACGGGACAACGAGAAAAAGGCCAGCACAAATATTTGGCGCCAGCCGGGACTCAAACTCACGACCCGAGCACTGAGAGTCCAACGCTCTACCATTGGGCTATCCCGGCTCCCCTCAACAATTAAGAGGCAAGCTGCCAGTGAAGATGGGACTTTTTGCACACAGGTCGGGCACAAGTGACATGAGTGGATTTGAGTGTACTGGCCTAAACAGAAAGCAGATTTGCATTACTCCAGTGAGGCCTGAGAGGAAAGGAGACATTCAAATTGTGAGGTGCGAGCCCTTGAATTGTCTGTGCGTGGTATTCTTTTTGAAGCATTGTTAGGGGTGACTATGATGCCTGA
The DNA here is from genome assembly GCA_018292915.2 of Batillaria attramentaria. NCBI lineage: Eukaryota > Metazoa > Mollusca > Gastropoda > Batillariidae > Batillaria > Batillaria attramentaria. Next base: position 1,200,640 of record JACVVK020000084.1, read on the forward strand.
GGCTAATGGGGGAGCCGGGGTGGTCGAATGGTAGAGCGTTAGGCTTCTAATGCTCGGGTCGTGAGTTCGATCCCGGCTGGGACCAAATATTTGTGCTGGCCTTTTTCATCGTTGCCCCGTCTTTGATATCACCCTATGCAGGGATGTCGTTTGGGGTCGGATCTCGGCTAAAAGCCGATTTTTTTTTTTTTTTAAGCCGATAATCTGTCTGTCATATCGGCTGGCCGAGCCGAAGTTTTCACGCGTGAATCGGCTCGATTATGTCCGTTTCTGCGAGATTCCTACAGAACATTTTTAATTCATGGAGGTGGAGGGAGCACGTAACAGTAGGGAATCTAGTCGAAAACACTTGTGAAACTGCTTCGGCAGAGAGAGTCGAAACTTTCTGTAAAAAGCCGAAACTTTCATGGCTGTTTCGGCTAAATCGCCGAAGAAAAAAAAATCCTGGCAACATCACTGCTATGTGGTGGAAAAAGACGTTAAACCCCCAAACACCCACCCACCCACCCGCCTGAGACTAATGGGGAATATTGAGGCAATTTGATGCCCCGTGCATTTGTGTTCTTTGACCTGCAAAGAAAGTTGACCACTGAATAAATGTCGGTACAGTTGATGCGCATAGACGCCTGAGGCGAAACAGGTGACGTATAAGTGAGGCGGAGACTGTCTACATCGACGGCGCATTAAGTGGGCTCCTCTCGGAACTCCTTCGTGTGTCTGACACAGTGATCTCCCCTCCGTGATGAGGCATGCATGCTCTCGTGTCAGGGGGACTAGTTCGGTGTTGGAAGAAAGTGGGAGCCGCTATTCGAGGCAATCGTTCGGCTACACACCACAGATGCGGATTTCAAAGAAAATGCTCTATATTCCTATTAAACATAACACTGTGCATGACACCCTAGAGATGCTTTAAACTTTACCCCCCGCCCCTCCCCCCGCAAAAAAATCACAAAAATCCAGCAGCCAAAGACTCATGTATAGGACAAATCTAAACAAATTCCAGTATTCCATTTTTGGGGGCAATGCTAGCAGCGACCACCTACCCCCCCCCCCCCCCCCATTCCTCTGTCGTCTGCTAGCTCTTGGGCCAACCGCGCATGAATACAAATAGTCCACATGCCAGGCTCATTAATATTTTCCCCCTGTTTTTACTAATACCTGACATGAAACTTATTTACAAAGCCAACAAACACCCCCAGACAGCCTTTTTTTTTTTTACTCTGCACACAAATTTAAAAAGGGGCAAAAATTCTGTACTTTATTTATCGGACTTCTTCCTACACTGATGCCCCGGAAGCTATTAGTGTTGCGTAACCTTTCAGGACCGCAGCGACCGTCTACACCCCCCTCATTTCTGTGTCGTCTGCTCTTGGGCCAGCCGCGCATGAATACAAATAGTCCACATGCCAGGCTCATTAATACGGTAGACTTCCTCAAGCCACACCAAGTCCTAGGTGATAGGCCAATGAGAACCCTGGCCGACGCGATCGTCAGATCAGATCTGACAAAATGGTTCTGAACCCAAAAAGCGAGGGGACACCCCAGTGATAATCTAAAAGGCAAAAGTACGGATGACAGAACAGACTGAGGCACTGAAAAACAAACCCAGACCAGGCATCTGAAAGCCAAGCGAAGATCCTCTGACGCTGACCAAAGCTAAGCAAATCAGCCCTCACACACCCCAAAGACACTCGCCTAGCCAAGCAGCCAAAGACACACGCCAGGAACAACTTGTCCTTAAGGGCCAAAAGCCATAGGACGTAAAGCAAGCTAATGATGCTCATTAATATGTTTCCCCTGTTTTTACTATTACCTGGCATGAAACTTATTTACAAAGCCAACAAACACCCCCAGATTGCCTTTTTTTTTTTAAACAGTGCACACAAATCTAAAAGAGGGGCTGAAATTCTGTACTATTTTTAGCGGAATTGATACTACATGCCCAAGAAACTATTAGTGTTGTGTAACTTGTATTCGCTGCCGCGTTCTACCCTCCCCCCAGCCTTTCTGTCTGTTGCGTGGTCGCAATAAGCACTCGCCCTGGCGTGATTGTGTACAAGGTCTGGAACGGGATTCCCTCGTTCCCTTGTGTGCAAAGGTGTCCCACTCGATGGAATAGATGATGAAAAATGGCCGACCTCGCGACGCCTCTGCTGACACACCGATTGAGTGGGATCAATATGTTTGGTAAATTAAATTTCACCACCATAAAAAATATCGTTCGTAAATATGTTGAAGGAGGAGCGTGTCTGGGAAAAATTACTGTTGATATTATTCTTAGTTTTCGTTAAAAAAAACCAACAAAAAAACCCCTACAGCAATGCAGTAAACATGCGGCAATGCGCGCGCGCGCGCGCGCGTGTGTGTGTGTGTGTGTGTGTGTGTGTGTGTGTGTGTGTGTGTGTGTGTGTGTGTGTGTGTGTAAAACATCATTACATTTTCATCAGATTTAATCAAACAGATTCAAATATTTACGCGCTCCATCATTTTCTTCCCATTCCATATTTTCTCGTCCACAAAGAGCCATCGCACGCGCGCGCGCGCGCACGCACACACACACACACACACACACACACACACACACACACACACACACACACACACACACACACACACACACACACACACACACCTCTATCCACCCCCTGATGGTTTAACTCTTAACTGATTCAAGACGGGCCGAATTTTCCTCAGCCGTCCCCTGTTGGTGGGCCGATTTGTGAAGGGGGGGGGGGGGGATCATTTAAACAATAACAAAACAAGATACAGACTTGAAATGTTCAGGGTAGTACGTTGACTTACATGTTCATGCAGCTGCTGCTGAAATTTCAACTTTCAAACTTAAATTTCTTTGTTGTTAGTCATGTACTACAAAAAAAAAAAAAAAAATCAGGATCCGCATAATATTATGCAGCTCTTCGTCTGAAACCGATCTGCGCTGTAGGGCCGCATATATGTGGCCGTTCTTCTGGAAAGGGTTTAAAGCTGAAATCGCATTTTACCGGAAAACTTCAGGGCCCGTATGTAATAGTCGAGGTTAAGGATTTTATCCCCGGGTTAGAGTCTAACCTCGAACTAAACTAGCTCTAGGGTTAAATTTTTTTTTTTTAAATCAAAAAGCGGGAACATTCCAGCAAGGTGCCTAAGCCGCTATAGAAGGAATTTGTTTTCTTCCTTTCTTCGCTTCCTTTTGCTTTTGGATTTTTTTTTTAATTATTATTTGACCTTTTTTAACAACAAAGCTCACATTTTCAAGTTCGCATACATGCACATGAAAATAATACACATGCCTTCTTGTTGTGATACAATGATAAGTAAGAGAGAAGGAGTGAGAGAGAAGGAGTAAGAGAGAAGGAGTGAGAGAGAAGGAGTGAGAGAGAAGGAGTGAGAGAGAAGGAGTGAGAGAGAAGGAGTGAGAGAGAAGGAGTGAGAGAGAAGGAGTGAGAGGGAAGGAGTGAGAGAGAAGGAGTGAGAGGGAAGGAGTGAGAGAGAAGGAGTGAGAGAGAAGGAGTGAGAGAGAAGGAGTGAGAGAGAAGGAGTAAGAGAGAAGGAGTGAGAGAGAAGGAGTGAGAGAGAAGGAGTGAGAGAGAAGGAGTGAGAGAGAAGGAGTAAGAGAGAAGGAGTGAGAGAGAAGGAGTGAGAGAGAAAGAGTGAGAGAGAAAGAGTGAGAGGGAAGGAGTGAGAGGGAAAGAGTAAGAGAGAAGGAGTAAGAGAGAAGGAGTAAGAGAGAAAGAGTGAGAGAGAAGGAGTGAGAGAGAAAGAGTGAGAGAGAAAGAGTGAGAGAGAAGGAGTGAGAGGGAAAGAGTAAGAGAGAAGGAGTGAGAGAGAAGGAGTGAGAGAGACGGAGTGAGAGAGAAGGAGTGAGAGAGAAGGAGTGAGAGAGAAGGAGTGAGAGAGAAAGAGTGAGAGAGAAGGAGTGAGAGAGAAAGAGTGAGAGAGAAGGAGTGAGAGAGAAGGAGTGAGAGAGAAGGAGTGAGAGAGAAGGAGTAAGAGAGAAGGAGTGAGAGAGAAGGAGTGAGAGAGAAGGAAAGGGAAAAGAAGTGTATGTGTCAGTTGGTGTTTAGTGCAAAGTGTAATGAGGTGAAGTTGTGTCTTATTCAAGCAGAGGAAAATATTTGTGCCACTGAGCTTGGAAAGTGTTGTAGAGCCTGTTTGTTTGTGCCATACACTTCTCTATTTCATACCTGACCTTTTGGGATTCTTTTGTCCTAGCCTGGGTTAGGCCTGTAACCGTGGGTTAAATTAACCTCGACTTTTACATACGGGCCCTGATCACTAGAAGCCACCTGAAGCCACCGTTAGGCAGTCTGCAGCAGTCTCGCGTGACAGTGGCTTGAAGTGGCTCCTACTGGTGTGCAGTGACGTCCTTTTTTTAACAAATCTTATTCATACAGCGGGCAGGGGCTTCTTCTTCTTATTCTTCGATCACTCAGACAGGCACACCAGTAGCCCTGATGAAGGTTGCAGTCCGTCGGAGACACTCAGCCGAGCCGAAGATCTTCTCCCGCAACGGTGTTTCTATAGGCCAGGTTGTCGCTCTTCTTGGTTCTGGTACGTTGGACAGTTTTGCAGGAGGTGTTCAACTGTCATCCGCGGTGCGCCACAGGGGCATGCTGCAGTGTCACCGATGTTGAATTTGGTGAACATGTGGTGTTTGAATCTGCAGTGACCTGTCCTCAAACGCACGATGATCACCTGGTCTTCCCGTGAAAGGTGGTAGTAGCCGTCGCTGTTGTTGTGGTCCGGGTGTTCTTGCCGCCATCTTCTCCTCTGGATCTCCCTCACAATGGTTTTGGCCTCTTCAAAATTGAGTTCCCGCTCCTCTTGTGGTAGCCTGCTCCCATCCTTTGCCAGCCTGTCAGCCTCCTCGTTGCCATGGATGTTGCAGTGTCAGGGTATCCACTGGATGGTTGTGTGCTCCGTGGATTGCTGTAGTCTGGTTAGGGAAGCTGCGAGGGTGTTGAGGTCCTTGTTTCTGGGGTTTAGGAGGGCTTGCAGGACGGACAGTGCATCCGAGGAGATGACGACTCGGTTGTGGGTGTTGTCCCTGTTTTCCTCGAGCGTGGTGGCAGCTGTCTGTAGAGCTTCAGCTTCGGCTTTGTAGTTGGTGGAGACGGTGCGGGATGATTGGGCTTGGTCTTTTTAGAGTTAATTAATGGTTACATACAGTTTCATGGTTAGCATAAGACTAAACAGTTTAGATCTTTCGTTCGGAACTTTTCCCCCCTGGATCAGTCAGTGTTTCGTTTCGATCGACTGATTCAAAAATCACCCTTTTCCCCCCAAGTGACTCCATCATTTTGAACTTGAAGGAGAACGGTTACTGTAGCACCATCCAGGGCCGAGCACCCGTGACTGACAAAGGGCGGCAAATTAGACACGCTGGAGGGTGTTGACTTGTCTCGAACTGGGGGCACGTCTCAGGAACCGATCCCTCGCCACAACAGAATCGAGCCGAGCGCGGGGGCTTGCCACTTGTTGTGGGAGTTATCGACCCTGGTCTGTCGCTCTTCCTGACAGAACGTCTTGCTCTTCAGACAGGGAGTCAAGAAGCGCTCCAGACTCCAGGGGAAAAAAATCATGGATTTAAATTTCTTGGAAGGAGAGGCTGTGTCCGGATGGTCCTCGGACTTTTGTCAATGCGTGCCTCCGTCAAGGTGACCTATCAGTCACGGTACAGATGAATTGGTCATTCTATTCAGAGGAACTTGAAGGACCCGATTTAACACGACACGCATACTCCCACGAAGGTCTTACTTACCGGAGTAAAAATCTCGTAATGCGATTCCAGTGAAAAGTACAAGAGAGACTTCTCTCACGACAGATTAACCGCGCCACCCCCTCCCCTCGCCGCCACCCCCTCCCCGCCACCCCCTCCCCGCCTGCTGGTACTGGCCCTGTATATATTGCCAGTTTACTAAGTCTGCATACGCCCCCCCCCCCCTCCACCTCCCCCCCCCCACACACACACCCCGCCTGCTGGTACTGGCCCTGCATATCTTGCCAGTTTACTAACTCTGCATACACACACACACACACACACACACACACACACACACACACACACACACACACACCCTACCTCCTGCTGGTACTGGCCCTGCATATCTTGCCAGTATAACTCTGTATACGCCATCCTAACATTTCGACAGCTCAGGTTTCAGCTGACTCACACATGTCCTTCGTGTTCCAAAATCTAAGCGTTAGAACAAAGACATACGGGCAGCGGTCTTTTTGGCACCACCGAGCACCCACCCTTTGAACCCACCCACCCCCCCCCCCCAAAAAAAAAAAAAAAAAACAGTAGCTCCTTCAAGGGACAGCTCAGTGAAACGCGTCCATGCCTTGTTCGGCCAGCGACAAAGCACTAAATCTTCTTTTGCAATTCTGTTTTCGTGGCTAGATAAAGTTCGGAACAGATCATTAATCATGGGAAGACTGACAGATACAGTTGCATCCTGTCCCCATGTTTCTCAACAGCATTCCATTTCTTCTAGATACTATGACAGTGGAAACTGTGCAGAACTTGTCGGGTTTGCCAATTGCGGCCTGGTCCTGTGATTGGTGAACTAATTTAATGCGGTGGCTGCTGGCGTGTGTGTGTGTGTGTGTGTGTGTGTGTGTTGATACACAAACTGGCTGTTCCGTTGTTGTTGTTGTTGTTGTTGTTGTGTGAATTTTCTCTAAATGCTGTTCATGTCAACAAACATCTTTTTATGATATTGGCGTTTCGTGTGTCATGCAAGTCGAGTGTCTCCCCCAGATTGTGCACCGGAGTGCTTTCCCTTGTGTTGACTCTTTGTCGTAGAGGGAAGATTACACTTTCCTTTTGTTAAACAACTGACAGTAAGAGATTGATTGTAGTGTATGTACCTTGCGCTCAGTAAAGTTGACTTCTGTCGCGGAGAAAAACCGCGTGACGATTGATTATCAGCTGAATACACACTCAGGGCTGAATCAGGCCTCGATCCGCACGCGCGCGCGCACGCACACACACACACACACACACACACACATTCAGAAACACGCAGAGAGAGAGAGAGAGAGAATGACAACACACCTGATATACACACTTACCTCGGGGCTGCTGAGCTAAGTGTTTGTATCGGCTGGGCAACAAGAGGGGTGGGGGGGGGGGAGAGAGAGAGAGAAAGACAGACAGACAGACAGACAGACAGACAGAGACGTTGACATCTTACAAAAAAAAAAAATCGTCAGAAGACAAGCATACGAGTACATTGCTCTCTCTCTCTCTCTCTCTCTCTCTCTCTCTCTCTCTCTCTCTCTCTCTCTCTCCAGATTAGCATTTTTTGGTCCGTAAACACCAACCAACAAATGAATACATACACAGCACAACAGAAACGAGGTTGTATGGGTAAAAAAAAACACTTACTTTGCACTCTTCAGCTACCAGGCAGCAAACTATAGACTCTAGATTTACAACAACAACAAAACAGTAATCGCATTTTTGGACAAAAGCAGAGTGCATAATAATATTCCTTATAACATTAATAAGCTCAGTATTACGGCCAGAATGCGTGATAATATTCCTCATAAATAAACTCGATATTACGACCTAATAGGCCTGTCATATCCAAGCTTGTTTTCCTGCACAATGCGGTACAGGGGGGTGCAGTCAAAATTGGGCGTCGGTGTTTCAGTGCTACTCCGCTGCAAACGTTTCGACAATATCAGTTATCTCTTAGGAGCCCACGCAAAAATCGCAATTTTACTTGAAAACTGCTGATCACTAGAGGCCACTTCAAGCCACTATTATGCAATCTGCAGCGGTTTGGGGCATAGTGCTTGAAGTGGCTCCTTCTGGTGTGCGGTAGCTTGATCTTTTTAACACGTCTTAACAAATAATAATAATAATAATAATAATGCAAAAAACAAATATTGTTGTTTCTGGTAACCCGACCCTATTTTTTCCCCCGACCCTAACAATTTTTTTTTTTTGGCTGCTGGAAAAAAAAAAAATACAAGCACGATCAGTTTCCGTTTTCATGCGCCTTTCATCAGGGAAGTCGTGCGCCATCGCGGACCCAAGATTAGAACGAAATATGGTAAGATAGTGTGTTATGATATTAAATACAGTTTCACAGAGCATCATTTCTTATCAATACCCTGTTTCTTTGTTCTTGGATATGTGTGTGTGTGGGGGGGGGGGGGTTAAAAAATTTTTTTAAAAACCCTACCTACCTACCCTATTTGTTTTAGCCATGTTACCAGAAACAACAATTTTAATTTTTTTTTTTTTTTTTTGGGGGGGGTGGCCTAATAATATTCAGTATTGTATAGGCGCTTTACCCAATTTTATGAATCGGCTCAAAGCGCCGCGAACTGAACCCAACACGCACGCTCACGTGAATCGCAGGCATTTTCTTACACACTGGACATAAACACGTTACAATCACGTTGTGCGAAGGGTCAGCTCTGCTTATTTAAATTTCGGAATTTAGAATTTCATTTATTTTTCAAAGTTGGTGGGCTGAACATTTCCAAAGTAGAGGGGGAGGAAGCCGGAGTACCCGGAGAGAACCCCCGACGGTCGGCCCGAATATAGCGGGCGGGGGGGGGGGGAGCAGTCGGGCTCAAGCTCTTAAAAGTTTTCATACCGAAAATGCACAATATCAGGATTTATGGAAGGATCGAGAAAACTGTATATTTTGAACGAGACGCAAGGTGAGTTCAAGTAGCAAAGTTTCAAGATTTGATAGAAGTCTAGACAGCTAGGCGCTTTGACATATGATGGCTCATATCGTACAGTGTTACTCTGATTTAAAAATGGAAACAGTCGGTGATACTCTGATTTAAAAATGGAAACAGTCGGTGTTACTCTGATTTAAAAATGGAAACAGTCGGTGATACTCTGATTTAAAAATGGAAACACTCGGTGTTACTCTCTTTTTTAAAATGGAAACAGTCGGTGTTACTCTCTTTTTTAAAATGGAAACAGTCGGTGATACTCTGATTTAAAAATGGAAACAGTCGGTGTTACTCTGATTTAAAAATGGAAACAGTCGGTGTTACTCTGATTTAAAAATGGAAACACTCGGTGTTACTCTGCTTTAAAAATGGAAACAGTCGGTGTTACTCTCTTTTTTTAAATGGAAACAGTCGGTGTTACTCGGTTTTAAAAATGGAAACAGTCGGTGTTGCTCGGTTTTTAAAATGGAAACAGTCGGTGTTGCTCGGTTTTTAAAATGGAAACAGTCGGTGTTGCTCGGTTTTTAAAATGGAAACAGTCGGTGTTGCTCGGTTTTTAAAATGGAAACAGTCGGTCTTACTCTCTTTAAAAAATGGAAACAGTCGGTGTTACTCGGTTTTGAAACAGTCGGTGCTACTCGGTTTTAAAAATGGAAAAAGTCGGTGTTACTCTGTTTTTAAAATGGAAACTATTCTGATTTAACTACGGAAACAGTCGGTGCTGCTGGAATTTGAAAATGGAAACACTCGGTGCTACTCTAATTTGAAAATGGAAACACTCGGTGCCACTCCAATTTGAAAATGGAAACACTCGGTGCTACTCTAATTTGAAAACGGAAACACTCGGTACTACTGTCTGGAAACACTCTCTCCTGGCGGTGCTACTTTTGAAACGAGGTAGCACCGGAAACGCTCGCGACCATTTCGATTACACCCTGTACGTGATTGCAAGGATTATGAACGTGATGAAATACATCCCACAAACACGGAACGGACATGCGAACCAGCGCTCCAATCTGTCCGTTTTTCCCCAGCGGCCGCTATAGGACCGGTGGTAATAATCGGACAAACCATTTCCTCCGGGCATTGCGGTCGTGTCGACGTGTGCTTAGTGTAGAAAGACGGACCGACAGACTAATGATTGTATTATTCATACTCGCGTGATCTGGCCGTGCGCAAGCACACATGCTCACTGGTCAATATTAGATCTAGTCCGGGCGACCTTTTTTTGGTGAGGAATTTTGTCCAGAGCGGCCCCGAGAAGGTGGGTGTTTGGGAGTTTAACGTCCTTTTCCACCACGTATTGGATGATATCAAAGACGGGGCAAACTAGAAAAAGGCCAGGCACAAATATTTGGCCCACGCCGGGATTCGAACTCACGACCCGATCATTGAAAATCCAACGCTCTACCATTCGGCCATCCCGGCTCCCCTACACCTGCTATAGATCATGCAGACCCATTCTTTGGTTAAAAAAAAAAAAGAAAAGAAAAGAAAAAAAGCGTCATGTGTCTCAAAATATTCCATGATTATATTTCGACATACGCAACTTTGCCGGTCAAATTCACTTTTTTTTTCTTCTTTTTTTTTCTTTTTTTTTTTTCTTTTTTTTTTTTTTTTTTTTCTCGCGATGGACTGACGCAACATGCCACTGTAATTTGATTCACTAAGACCTACGCTCTATTTCATTCGCAGACTTCCGCAGTTTTCTCCTATAAAATCGTTTTTCATCAGTTCCGCAGATTTTTGACCCATTTCGAAGCTTCAAACGTAGAAACGGATCTCACCAATCCGTCTGCGACCCTAACATTAGGGTAGTAGGTTATAAATCTCAAATTCGTCAAAAATCGACTTCCGCAATTTTGTCCGTGTGAACGACGATATGATGGTGATTTGTGGAGAACCTAAAGACAGCTGACTTTCTGAACTGCAAACTACTGAAGGAATCAAGTGGCACAGATGCAGTCTCTGTGTGTGTGTGTGTGTGTGTGCGTGCGCGCGCGCGCACGCACGCACGCACGCACGCACGCACGCACGCACGCACGCACGCACGCACGCACACACACACACACACACACACACACACACACACACACACACACACACACAGATGAAATGAAATGACGTTTATTTCAGAACGGTCGACGTTCTTGGCCTGCTGACGAATTGTCAAACTTGCAGTTTCAAAAAACTTCAAATATCCAAAACGCCAAAAGGAATTCAAACAGATTTAGAGCAAAGTAGATCACCAAATATCATACTGTCATAAACATAGAATCATCGTAGAACATAATTATTATTCAGTAACAGAAAAACGGAAGAACAATCAAGAATAAACAGAGAGAGAGACAAAGAGATAGGTACAGCTTGCGGGGGGGGGGGGGGGGGCTTTGTGGTTCATTTTACAACGGTAGAGAGAGAGAGAGAGAGATCACCATCCACTTTGACAGTGAACCAACAGCTTAATCTCTTTTAAAGAGATAAACCAGACCCCAAAAGTCAACACTTTCAATCCTGAAATAGAAAAAAAAGCGGCCAATTCAAATCCCAACCCTCCACAGGATCAAACCCAGACCTTCAAATGCCCGTGCGTGACAGCGCAAAGCCCTACCCGCTGAGCCACGTTTCTATGTTTGTTGACTTTACTGAAAGTAACTAGACGTGACCTGACAAACAAGGGAGGGGGCGGGACGGAGGGGGAAAGGGGATGAGGTGTGGGGGCGGGGGAGGGGGTGGGGGTGGAGAAGTGTTGTGTGTGTGTGTGTGTTTTTGTTTTGTTTTGTGTGTGTGTGTGTGTGTGTGTGTGTGTGTGTGTGTGTGTGTGTGTGTGTGTGTGTGTGTGTGTGTGTGTGTGTGTGTGTTTGGTTTTTGGGTTTGGGATGTGTTGTTGTTGTTGTTGTTTTTGTTTGTTTTTTGTTGGGTTTTTTGTATGTGTTTTTTGTGTTTTTTGTTTTTTGTTCGTTTGTTTGTTTGTTTGTTTGTTTTTTGTTTGTTTGTTTTTTTGTTTTGGTTTTTTTTTGGGGGGGGGGTTGCTGTTGTTTGTTTTGTTGTTGTTGTTTTTTGTTGTTGTTTTGGTTGTTGGTTTTTTTGTTTGTTTGGGTGGGTTTTTTTGTTTGGGTTTTTTGTTGTTGTTGTTTGTTTGTTTGTTTGTTTGTTTGTTTGTTTGTCTATGTTCCCCCAGGCCTATGTTCCTACAACAACCTTAACCCTAAACTGTAACCCATACCTAACCCTACGCATGTAATGACACATAGAAGGAACAAAAAGCGTGGAGCATGGACCTGGGGAAACATGGACCTGGGGAAACATGGACCTGTGGAAACATATAGACCTGGGGGAAATATAGACCTGGGGGGAATATAGACCTGGGGAAACATAGACCTGGTGAAACATAGACCTGGGGAAACATAGGGCTCGCCCGTGATGTTTCACCTGCACAATGCTACAGTGCCTGGCCATCATATCGATCAGTTTCAAGAAGACACATAATTATTTCAAGCAGTCAACAAACACTTTTCTTCGGCGTAGTTGTGTGTAACACGCACACATTGTTATTATTATCTGATTCAGTGGAGCCTCAGATTTCAGTAGACACTCTCGCCGACAAGGCAAGCATTAAAGATGGCCTGCTCCTGGTGGAGACCAGAAGTGGTAAGGACCCGTCTGAGACGCACGTTGTATGAACAAAGCCTCGGTAATTATGCCACAGACAGAGCAGAAGCGTGCAAAATCAGTGGTCGAAGACCACTAAAAGGGCACGACAGGGTTCGTGTGAACCAAACCAACATTGTAGGCTTGTAGCAGTCTCGAAGACGACACTGGAAAGGGCGGAAAGCGTATGGGCTTTACCGAGAGCAGATAATGCCACCTTGATTTGAACTCAGCTGAACTGAACTGTATGTTACACGTCCATGATGTATGTAATGTATTTGATTCAGTGGGCCTCCCAACACACGTCCTCCCCCTGATTCAGTGGGTTCTGAGAGCTCAATAAGCCAACAAAATGAAGATGTCTTTGCAATCCAGAACCTCCAGAAACCCTCAAGGACCTAGCCGACTCTGTACCATCGGGTTTCACTACGCTTACCTTCTGTAATGACCCGAAACAAGCTAACCGAGGCCCGAGCCAAACAATCACTAAGAAGAAAAAAACCCAAACAAACACGCTCGGTGACAAGGAACGTGGACAGTTCTGAACAACTTTGTGGTCAACGTGTCATTTCACAGTGTGCACAGATGCGGTGAGTTCTGTCGCATTCACCGGCACAGTACATATTCAGCCTGTTTCAGAGATTATTGCCTGCATGAGTTGTCTCCCTTGCCGCAACAAGAACGCATTTGTCGTGGCAGAGCACGAAGTTGCCACCAAAAATGCATGCACGCTGCGGTTCTGTGTATGCACGATCGTGTTTTTGCTTCTTCCCCCCCCCCCCCCTTCTTAGTGATTAGTTGTCTCGACTCGGGTCTCGGTTAGCTTGTTTCGGGTCATTCCAGGCCGGGGAGCCGGGGTGGCCGAATGGTAGAGCGTTGGACCTCTAATGCTCGGGTCGTGAGTTCGCATCCCGGCTGAGGCCTAATATTTGTGCTGGCTTTTTCATCGTTGCCCCCGTCTTTGATATCACCCGTATGTGTTGGGAAAAAAAGGACGTTAAACACCCAAACACCCACCCCACCCTCGGCTCATTACAGAGGGTAACCGTAGTGGAAATCCGATGGGACAGAGTTGGGACCTAGCTAGTCTAGGACTTCCCATCTACCCATATTCATCACTGGCCAGTCTGGACTCCCGACTTTCTTCCCCTAGGGGGGAGGGCCGGGGGTGGGGGGGCACGGAAGTCTGCAGCGTGTGAGGATCATTGTTCTGCGATCTGCTAAGCCGACTAGGGAATTGAGGATGTGACCGCACTGCCATCGAGCGGTAATGTTGTCTCGCCACCACTGGCTATGCTGAAGCTGATGAGAAGCTTTCTATACTTCTGGGTGTTGGACACGTACACCGCCTCATTAGCGGATCTATATCCCTTGTCGTCGTAATGAGGTCGGGAGGGGTGTGGAGGGGAGGGGTGTGGGGTGGGTGGGTTGAGGTGGGGCAGGAAGGGTGAGTGGGTGTTTGTTTGGGAGTTTCACGTCATTTTCCATCACGTGTGGCTGATATCAAAGACGGGGCAACGAGCAAAACAGGCCAGCACAAATATTTGCCTCAGCCGGGTTTCGAACTCACGACCCGAGCACTGAAAGTCTAACGCTCTCCCATTAGACTGCCCCAGCTACCCCAGCCTCCCCCCCCCCCACTCTCGGGGAAGGAGTGTGTGTGTGTGGGGGGGGGGGGGCAGGGAGGAGTACGCGCCAGTGATGAAGATGTGGACAGTGCCTATATGTATACACGTATTTTAGCGTATCCGATATAAGTCGTACACATGATATTATTTACGCGGTGGGCCTTTCACTGTGACTGTGGTGGTGATCATCGTGATGACGAGAAGGCATGAGGTGAGAAACTGATGTGTGTTCAGTTGTCAAAGTAGAACTCTGAGAGAGAGAGAGAGAGAGAGACGTCGCCCAAACAAGAGACTTGAAAGAGCGTCGAAAAACGCCGACCGACCGAGACACGTTACATACACTGACATATATTTATCTCCGGAAGTGCATGGGGGAACAGGGCGGCGGTGATCCGATGATACGGGGTTTATGTCAACAGCGGCGCGGATAACGACTTCAATTTAAAGGCAGCTCAGGAACTTGTGAACGACTCTGTCGCCGGCCTGGTTCCAGAGTGTAGGCATCGCTGGGTACAGACCGATAGAGCACAGTATAAGACAAGAGTTAGGTACAGCTAGCATCGTTTTGCGGTTCTGCGGTTACGCCTGCGGTCATACATACACATAGGCTAGTGTGACACTCCTCAAACATTCCACCTGGAGCAACGATACAAAATTAATGTGTACAAGTGTGTTTAGTTCTTAAGGTATGTGATGTGCTGATGACTTATACATACATGTGTTATGTGTGGGTGGGTGTGTGTGTGTGTGTGTAGGGGGAGGGGGGGGGCATCTTATTTAGTCGTTGAGGACTGTGATGTGTGTTTAGTGCCGCTGTTTAATAACAAATTGCCCAAACTGGGATAATAAATGAAATTGAAGTGTGTGGTCCAGATAAGGACTTGTTCGTTCGTTAATTTGTTGTTGTTATTGTTTGTTGTTGTTGTTGTGATTTCTGTTGTTTTGGGGTGTGTGTGTGTGTGTGTGTGTGTGTGTGTGTGTGCGTGCGTGCGTGCGTGTGCGTGTGTGTGTGTGTGTGTGTGTGTGTGTGTGTGCGCGCGCGCGCACTGTTGTGGTGAACGAACACAAATGCACGGGGCCTCAAAATGCCTATTATATTCCCTACTAGCCTCGGGCATCATAGTCACTGATAAAAATGCTTCAGTCTAGAAACAAACATTACCATGCACAGACCATAATTCAAGAGCACGCACCTCACAGGAGTATAGACAGACTGAATGTCTCCTTTCCGTTCAGGCCTCACAGAAGTAATGCAAGTCTACTTTCTGTTCAGGTCAGACAGCCACCTCACTCAAATCTACTCACGTCACTCGTGCCCGACCAGTGCGCTAAAAGTCCCAGCTTCACTGGCAGCTTGCTTCTTATTGCGGCCGCCTGGCATGCACCTTGCCCCACAAAATACAAAAATCACACGAAACTCGCGCTTTTTCACGACAACAAAGATCGCTACAAAGTAGCACACTCGCCAAACAGGGCTCTTTAAATAAACACTGTACTTCACCCCCACGGTCAATTTGTGTTCTTACGCTTGTATAGATCTCCGCTAAGCAGAGTCAGCATTCCGCAAAGCGGTGTAGTTTCGAACCAGGATTTTTTTTTTTTTTTTTTTTGAATGGAAAAAAAGAAATTCAGACAAGATCTCTTTGGGTTTTACGATCCGGCCTGTCGATCTTTCAGTTTTGTCATTCTGGGGTATTCCTTGTTATTGCTTAATGTCTCATTTCTTTTTCTGTTTTTTTATTTTTATTTTATTTTTTGTCTGTTTAATTTTCGTTAGCGCTTAGGGCATGTAATTTTATATGAATATGCGCATTATAAATAAAAATTATTATTATTATTATTATTATTAGCCCGGTTGGAAGCCAAATGGGCAGGAGCTCGGATTATTCGATCGGATTTCTTTTTATCGAGAAGTCTGACATTGGCGTTTGACGCCGCAGAGGAATCACTCGATGTGGCTTTGATCGCCGACCAGAAGGGAAAAAGGAAAAAAACACCGATGCCAGCTATTCTTTCCAGATGAAAATATGGATTTCAAGGTAAACAGTATAGGGTAGATGGGTGTCTGAGAATTTAATGTCCTTTAGTTTCCATCACAAATGGGTGATATCAAAGAAAGGGCAAAGGACAAAAAGGCCAGCACAGATAGTGCATAGGGATTCGAACTCACAACCCTAGCATTGAAAGTGCACCACTCTGTCATCCGGCTATCCCGGCTCCCCGATAAACAAGAGAATCGAAAACTTTTAAAATGGTGAAATCTCGCAAGTCGAATTGCGGTCTGATACTGATAGATTTCAGTGCTCGGGTCGTGAGTTCGAATCTCGGCTGCGGCCAGTTATTTGTGCTGACCTTCTTCTCGTCGTCCCGTCTTTGATATCACCTTTACGTGGTGGAAAAGGACGTTAAACTCCTAAACACCCACCCACCCTTCATGGAACTGGCGCAGCAGGAGGGTGACTCTGACAGTTCTCTCCGTCTGCTATGTCACTCTTGTCACAGACAGACACAAAAGGGGAAGGGAAGAAGAACGGAAAGGTCAATTTAGAATAATGATACAGACTATCGGGAGGAGGGATTGGGTGGAAGGGGGTTGGGGGGGGGGAGAGAAGGGGGTGGGAGTGGACATGGTTGGCTGGATGGGTTTAACGTCCCGATATGTGACTGGAGACGGCCCAAATGGGCAGGTTAGCTCTTGAAAGCCCAAATCTCATTTTTGTTTGAAATCTTTAGACCACTTGAAGCCACTATTACGCAATCCGCAGCAGTCCCGCGTCTAGCGGGAAGGCCCGCGCCTCGCGTTATAGTGGCTCGAAGTGGGTGGGTGAGGTGGGTGTTTGGGGGTTTAACGTCCTTTTCCACCACATAGGGTGATATCAAAGACAGGGCAACGATGAAAAAGCCAGCACAAATATTTGGCCCCAGCCGGGATCGAACTCACGACCCGAGCATTAGAAGTCCAACGCTCTACCATTCGACCACCCCGGCTCCCCGGCTCGAAGTGGCTCCTACTGGTGTGCAGTGGTGTTTTAAACCAGTCTTATCATATAGTGGACAGGGAGTGGTCGAGTTCCAGCTCATAGAGCTATGGGGGGAAGCGGAAGCTACCCTAACTGAACAGTCCAGCTGAACACGATTCAGTCCTGTCAGACTACCAGGTCGGCCACATTATTTTTAGTATGTTTGGCTGTAAGGGGCAAGTTACACTAAGTTTTCCAGTTCCCACAGCCAGAGGAAGCGGGGCAAAGTGAAAAAGGCCAGCATAAAGAGGTGGTCCTAGCCGGGACTTAACACACGACCCGAGTATTGAAAGCCCAACGCTCTTACCGCATAACTGCATGTCCTGGCTTTAATAATAATAATAATAATAATAACTGAGTATTGTGTATGCGGATTATCCAATTACTTTAACTGGCTCAAAGCGCCGCGAGCGTTGGACTTCCAATGCTCGGGTCGTGAGTTCGAATCCCGGCTGGGGCCAAATGTTTGTGCTGGCTTTTCATCGTTGCCCCGTCTTTGATTATCACCCGAATGTGGTGGAAAAGGACGTTAAACTCCCAAACACCCACCCTATCCACCCTCAAACCGCCGCGAGCTGAACCCAAACCGCACGCTCACGTGAATCACGCATTCTCTCACGCACTGGACACATAACAATCACGTGGTGCGAAGGGGCAGCTCAGCAATTTAGGTTTCCGAATTTAGAATGGCATCTATTTTCAAATTTTGTGCACTGAACATTTTCCAAAGCAGAGGGAGACTGAGGAAGCCGGAGTACCCGGACAGAACCCCCGACGGTCGGCCCGAATGAACGGTGTCACGCACGAGAAGGGAAAATTCTTTGCCCCGAGTGTGACTCGATCCTGACCTCTCGCATTGGTGAGGAGGTCTCTGAACCACTAGACAAGCGACCACTCCTGAAGGGGTGGGGGGGGGGGGGAGGAGGGGAGGTTCATATCATCCACATTCCTTCTCATTTCCATAAGCTGTCTGCATACTTTTTTTTTTTTTAATTCATCCCTAAATCTGAGCCAAAAATCAATGTAGTAATATGCTCCTGGTCGCACTCGTACCAAGCGACTGTCGATCTCTGTGCACACGTGTTTTGATCAACAGTGTGGGGAACTGAAGATGTTTACCCTCTGTAGGGCGGGTCGTGCTTCTTTTCAATCTGCTGTGCGTTGTCCCTGGGGAACACGGCATCTGCTGAGCTGACTGTGATAATATACGTTCCCTTTTCTGCAGTCATATATACACATAGAACAACGTAACTCTTTATTCCTCAAACATTCCATCTCGAGTAACAATTTTAAAAAAATTGTACAAGTGTGTTCGTTCGTTATTTGCTGTTCTTGTTGTTTGTTGTGTTTGTGATTTCTGTTGTGTGTGTGTGTGTGTGTGTGTGTGTGTGTGTGTGTGTGTGTGTGTGTGTGTGTGTGTGTGTGTGTGTGTGTGTGTGTGTGTTGTTGTTGTTGTTGTTGTTGTTGTTGTTGTTGTTGTCGTTCTTGGTTCTTGTTTTTGTTTTTGATTGTTTTGGGTGTTGTTGGTTTTGGGGGAAGTCATGTTTGTTTGGTTTGGTTTGGTTTGGTTTATCTTGTTCTGTTCTAGGGGAAGGTTTTGTCTGGTTTTTGTTTTGTTTTTCTTCATGTGTTCTTAAAAATTTTCGCTTGTTCGCCTGTGGCGGAGAGCGGGAGGGAGATGTTTGGAGAGGGATTTAATTCGT
This sequence comes from Batillaria attramentaria, assembly GCA_018292915.2. Taxonomy (NCBI): domain Eukaryota; kingdom Metazoa; phylum Mollusca; class Gastropoda; family Batillariidae; genus Batillaria; species Batillaria attramentaria. Next base: position 1,219,351 of record JACVVK020000084.1, read on the forward strand.
TTTTTATGTGTTTCTTTGTCACTTTATTCTGTGCGCGAGCCTGTTAGCGTGGTCGTTGTCAGTCTGTTCAGTGGTTGGACTGTTGGACGAATGGCTGGTGGATCAATTCAGTCAGCCCATCACACATTCTGGGGCTGTTTTCTTGGTATATTTAGACCCAAATCGCTCTTTTCAGACGCCTGTGAGGCTTTCTCGTCTGACTTTGGAGCGGTCTGAGGGAGACAACTTCATTATTAAGGTCAGGCTAGGACCGAATTGTTGTTTCCCTTGGATCGATCTAAACTCGTGCGTCATAGCTCATTTTACTGAATCCCCTCTGCTTATTAGCATTCATTCTGTTCCGAGCCCTGTGTGTTCGTGCGTGCGTGTGCGTGCAAACGTTCTGCCTGTGTTTCGTGTTTTCCTACGGCATAATAATTGTACTGTCTTGCCTCCCACCGTGGCAATGGGCAGGGAACCAGGCTAGTCTTCGTGCGAACTTGAATCAATAATAGTGAAGTGGTTGTTTCCCTTGCAGCGCTGGTCAGCACCTATACCATAGCAACCCTGCTCCAGGGGCGGCGATCCTCTAGCCCCCGCAACAACGCCAAATCGGGCTGACCGATACCGGGCTGAGCTTAGTAATGCCTAAGAATGAAAAAAAATAAATCAAAATACTCTGTGACAAGGAAAGTGGACAGTTGCGAACAACTTTGAGGTCCCCGTGTTATTTCACAGTGTGCACAGAAGCGGTGAAAACTGTTGCATTCACCAGCACCAGTACATTTTTAGCCTGGTTAGAGATTATTGCCTGCATGAGTTGTCTCCCTTGCCGCAACGAGCACGCATTTTTCGTGGCAGAGCACAAAGTTGCCACGAAAAATGCATGCATGCGGCGGGTTTGTGTATGCATGGGGGACAATATACTGTGCTGGTGAATGCAACATGTTCATTTTTCACCGCTTCTGTGCACACTGTTAAATAACACGAGGACCTCAAAGTTGTTCGCAACTGTCCACTTTCCTTGTCACCGAGTACTTTGATTTTTTTCATTCTTAGGCATTACTAAGCTCAGCCCGGTGTGTGTGTGTGTGTGTGTGTGTGTGTGTGTGTGTGTGTGTGTGTGTGTGTGTGTGTGTGTGTGTGTGACAGACAGAGACAGAGACAGAAAGAGACAGACAGACATTTTCCTACAATCAGGTTTGCTCGCATGTGTACGGAGACTGTTCTGCCTTGCATGACTAATTCAGTGCGAACCCAGCCTGTGCGGAAAGCAGAGGACCTTGCTGAGCACACGGTGCACTGTGCTGCTGAAAGCACTTTGTCCACATCCAGTCACCACACATAAATAATGGAAGTATCCGGCAAGCCGCGTGGGACAAGACCATTCGCAAAGCTGCAAGGAAACCTACTGAGAAACTGACCTATCAGCCATTAATCTGTGTCACACACGAGGTCTTTTCAAGGTCTTTTCAACGCTTATGTTCAGTGCCAGGCTTCACAGCAGTCAACGTATGTTTGCGAACAGTTGCGCGTGTCCGTCCGTTCGAAATCAGAATAATACAAGAATAAATCACATTTATACAGAGCGCGTGCATTCTGGCACAGTGGTCAAAAAAGAAGAAAAGACAGACGAAATGTCGTCTTCTTAGTCGTGGTTGCCCGACTTCTTCGCCATCATCACAAACAACTTCTGCAAGAAAACAACGCCCATGCATGAACCGGTATTTCTAACTCCTAGCGTATTGTAATTCTCTCTCTGTATAGCAAGATTAAACTGTGGCGCTTGTGTTTCTATTTGCGGATGTTCAATCTCTTCCACAAATTGCATCACTGTCTGACATGCGAAGCAGTTAGACGAAAGTTCGTTTTCTTTTCACCTAGGGGTCTCCCAAAGGCCGGGACGCTACTCGCGAACCTCAGTTTGACGAGCTGAAACGGGAATGCGAACATAATTTCGTGACGCTCAGTTCATCCAGTCTAGATACAATGGCGTATATACGTACATAACTATTGTCCTATTTCCAGTTATAGTGGCCGTGATAATGTATTCACTGGGGATTACGTCATTCCTTTGTCTTTTACAAAGCCGTGTTTTAGTCATTTAGTCTGAATTTAATATGGTTATTACTGCTGCAGCATGGAGGGGAGGGGAGGGGGAGAGCGAGAGAGAGAGAGACAGAGAGAGAGAGACAGAGACAGATTTTGATAAGCCAACACTCCTTGTGTTGTGTAGAGCAAATGTGTTTATGTGTTTACTAGAGGGTGGAACCGGTACGATTTCTCAAACCGGTTTTTAACCGGTTTTTCCAATAGTAAACCGAGGTTTAAAACCGGTTAACCGGGTATGTATGCACCATCTATTGTTTCTAACGTTTCCCCAAGAAATGGAAGGGGGGAAGGGGGGAAGGGGGGGGGTCTCCTAGTACTCCGGCTTCCTGTACCCCTGCGTTGGAAATGTTCAGCCACCAAGGGTGGGTGGGTGGGTGTTTGGGAGTTTAACGTCCTTTTCCACCACATACGGACGATATCAAAGACGAGGCAACGATGACAAAGCCAGCACAAATATTTGGCCCTAGCCGGGATTTGAACTCACGACCCTGAAGTTGGACGTCCAACGCTCTACCATACGGCCACCCCGGTTTCCCTGTTCAGCCGACAACAACAACAACAACATGATGATGACAAGGAGGAGGGGGAGGAGGAGGGTGTCTTGTAACGGGCTGAAAAACGACGAGTGATGTCCCTTAGAAAAACCGCGGTTTTCCGGTTTTTTAAGGCCAGACCGGTTTACCGAACCGTGAGAAAGTCGGACTGATTTTAACCGGAAAACCGGTAAAACCGAACACCCCTAGTGTTTACTTGTCGGTGAAGCCGAGTCGAAGACAAATTTGGACAATATGGACAATAAAGTTATCTGTGTCTGTTACTGAATAAATCAACACAATCAGCTTTTTGGTTGGTTGGTTGGTTGGTTGGTTGGTTGGTTGGTTGGTTGGTTGGTTGGTTGGTTGGTCAAGGATTTATAGTCCTATAACTCGTTCTGCCCGAGCTTCTACTAAAGTCGTAACGAGAGTTCACTCCCCACTGCCGGGCTACGACTATAGTCGTCATAATCAGTAATGTGCGAAATCTTCGTCCTGTTCCACCGTTGCTGGTCGTTACCAGGTT
>JACVVK020000084.1:1227500-1242500 GCA_018292915.2 Batillaria attramentaria
TGTAGTGTAGTGTAGTGTAGTGTAGTGTAGTGTAGTGTCTTGGATTGTCTTGTGTGTGTGTGTGTGTGTGTGTGTGTGTGTGTGTGTGTGTGTGTGTGTGTGTGTGTGTGTGTGTGTGTGTGTGCGCGCGCGCGCGTGCGTACGAGCGAGTGTGCGTGTTGATGTGTGTGTGTGTGTGTGTGTGTGTGTGCGTGCGTGCGTGCGCGCGCTCCCGCACGTGCGCTGTTATATTAACAAACAAGCATCTTGTCCCTGGGCATCTTCTGCTCGAAGAACCAAATCCGCCCGCTCGTTATCTGGGCGACGTGAGTAGTTTCTTGCGACAATTTCCACGACATTATTGCTGTGTTTTCGGAGGAAAATGTGCGGTCATACGAACTCTAAATTGCACTGATAATTGCGAAGCCTCGCGGGTTCTGGAAGAGAAAAGCCTCGGAAATGTCAAGTTTCTTCCCCCAGTAAAAGTCTTAATAAGATGCCAGTTTATTTCTGTGCCTCCTGAAAGACCAAGATTTGGGAGAGTAGCGGGATTTTTCCTACCTAGGTCGACTCCTACCCAGAGCGGGTGTGCTAAGGGCCCCAGTGGGGAGGCTGTTGCCACACAGCCGAGATTCACCCACTTCACGGGTGCGACTTTGGGGGTGCTTCCCTTGGTATGACACGTCTTATGATGTGGATGATTACACGGCCGGCACCGCAGGTGCCGTAGTTCCCGGGCCTGGTTAATGCCGGGATATTTATGACAGGAATGCGGCGCTGTTCCGCAGTCCCAAACCACACGGACCTCCTTCATCCTCATCTCCATCATCATGCATGATAAAAATTGCCCCAGATTCCGAGCCCTCCGTGGATTCCACCCATTACCTGGGAGGAACACCACTGGAACTGGCAAAAGAGTTGGGGCAGCAAACAAAACAAAAACAAAACAAAAAAGGATTTGGGAGGCTGTCGGTGAAGCAGCGGCAAGAACTCGTGCCACGAATGCAGGAGTTCCGGGTGGTTGCATCGTGCTAAAAAATAATAATAATAATAATAATGATTAATTTAAAAAATGCTGTAATTGCTACCAGAGACATACACAAAGTGATAGGAAACAAAGGCATTTTCGGAAATATCTGAGGCTACGGCACTTCTGACTTAAATAACTCCGTGCTGTCCAAATAGCTTCTTTTTTTAAAATCAAATTTGTTTTGTTTTGTTTTGGTAGTTATTGAACACTAAATGCCTTCTTACAAAGAATCAAATACACACTGTAGATGGCTTAGAACCTGAATTTTTCAATATTTTGTTTGGAGCTGTGAGTACAAAGACGATTTTTCCATTTTATACCTGCTATTTAATGGACAATTCAGTGTTGTTGTTTTTTTTTTTACACCACTCGCCAGTGCAAATTTTCAGTGATTTAGCTTCGAGTGCTTTACGTCTGAAAATAGCAAGGAAACAGATAGCGAAAGTGTGACATGACTTTCCATAAACTTAACCCAGTCAGTGGTTTACGAGTTCACAAAAACACACTCCAGTTACGTCATCGGCCAATGGCCTTGAAAAGGAGATTTCTGACCTTCTGCTAAAACCGCTGAAAATGGATAAAACTGAGGTGATGTTGACTGCATTCGGAAAGACAATGCAGAGAACAGCAACACAATAAGCCAAACGCTACCCGGAAACGTGTAAACACGACAGACAGCCACTAACATCGCCACAAAACGCCGGGAAGGAGACGAGTCGAGCACACTCACGACACACGAGCAGACGAAAAGGGAACACATCAGCAGACGAACTACTGTTTTCTGCCTGCCGTGATGAAAAATCGAAGATATGGCCTTCACAATGTGAACCAAGTGAAACTTGGCGCTTTCATGGTCGACACATCGCTGCAGTACATGTCGAATGCGTTTTAATCTGCCCACGCGTACACTTTTTACCCCCTTTGCAACGGAGGCTGACGCTTGCAGCAGATTCTACACCGATACACGAATTCAGCGCAAGAATCTGGCCACGCAGATAATAAACTTTGAAATTAATCTTTAATGGTTGAATTTACTCTATTGACAATTTGTTTCAACAGTGTCATCTTCACATGTAATGTTGGTCGTCAAACTCCTAAAACAAGACAGCACGCAGTGGTTTTCAGTGGAACTACTTCTTTTCGCGGTGTCGGTGGGAATGGTCTCTGTAAAAAGGAGGAGCCGGGGTGGCCGAATGGTAGAGCATTGGACTTCTAATGCTGGGGTCGTGAGTTCGTATCCCGGCTGGGGTCAAATATTTGTGCTGGCTTTTTCATCGTTGCCCCGTCTTTGAGATCACCCGTGTTTGGTGGAAAAAGACGTTAAACCCCCAAAACACCCACCCACCCACCCTGTGTGAAAAGGTCTGTCAATTGGATCACTAAATTGGATTTTCCAGGAGAACAAATGCTCGTGGTATAAACAGTTTTACATGATTAGTTTGAGTGGTTTACGGCGAAAGACTAACCCCTCGGTAGCTACGCAAACAATCGAACCATCGAGGGGTTAGTCTTTCACCGTAAACCACTGGAAAGAGGCTCGGTAGCTACGCAAACAATCGAACCATCGAGGGGTTAGTCTTTCGCCGTAAACCACTGGAAAGAGGCTCGGTAGCTACGCAAACTATCGAACCATCGAGGGGTTAGTCTTTCGCCGTAAACCACCGGAAAGAGGCTCGGTAGCTACGCAAACAATCGAACCATCGAGGGGTTAGTCTTTCGCCGTAAACCGCTCAAACTAATCATGTAAGCTCCATGTATTTGAACTGATTTTCCCCCAGTCGATTTTGAATTCATATTCAAAACAATTTCGCGCAGGAGACTTTATTAAGAAAGACACCAGAGCCAAAATTTTAACCACCGGGCTATACTACATGAGTAAGTCTGCTTTTTGTAACAACTACATGTACAAACAAACAAACAAAACCGCTGCATGCAGTCGCAGCGCAAGCAGGGCGGCAACAGATGCTGACATGTGGACGTGCGTTCCACAGAAAATGAATGACGTAAGCTTTCATTCCCTTTATCTTGTCCTCTGTTGTGGCCTTTCATCACCCACGTGCCGGGAACGTGATAAACACCAATGGAGCCACCACGTCCACAGAATGGCTGTTAGGTCGCGGCCATCGGTCGATCACTGACCGTTCGGGTGTCACGTGCAGCTTGCAGTAACACCGCATACTCGAAACGGTCGGCTCTGGTCAGACGCGAATCATGTTACAGCGTGCGCGGATAAGGATGGGGTAGCCGTCTGAGGGTTTAGCGTCCACTAAATAGTGAGGTTTAAAGATCTAAGCTCCCAACGGATTTCCGCACGGTCGACTCTGTAAAAAAAATTTTCACACTTCGGAGATCTTTTTGTTGGGAGCTTAGATCTTTAATCTGTACATCAGAATCAGTCAGGTAGCTTAGATCTTTAATCTGTGCATCAGAATGCATGCATGCTGCGGTTCTGTGTATGCACAGGGGACAACTCATGCAGGCGATAATCTCTGAAACAGGCTGAAAATGGGCAGTGCTGGTGAATGCGACAGAACTCACCGCTTCTGTGCACACTGTGAAATAACGCGTTGACCACAAAGTTGTTCAGAGCTGTCCAATTTCCTTGTCACCGAGCGTGTTTGTTTTTTTTTTTTGTTTTTTTTTCTTAGTGATTAGTCGTCTCGGCTCAGGTCTCGGTTAGCCCGTTTCGGGTCATTACAGAGGGTAAGCGTAGCGAAACCCGATGGTGCAGAGCTGGGTCAGGCCTCACCCGCGAGTCCGGATATTGACCCTAGCTTATCGGGCGAGCGTATGTCGAAATCCGTCTTAAAGCCAAAAATACCGCTGGCTACTGGCAGCTACAATTACCACCAATTGTTCAACGGACTCTGGTATAGTGTCTGTGACGTGAATGATGCATGAAGTCACTTTTTGCTGGCGTTAATGGAGACCGTCGTCTTTTCGGTGCGAGTAGCAGGGACAGTCTGTGTGTACGCTCGAGTCGGCGAATATAGCATGCCTGTACGCTGATACATGGTTCGGATGGAGGCAGACTGTTTGGGACAGGCGGGGATATTATGACGGGAAGGATCTTTTGGATAAGTTATAATTTAAAACGAAACCCAACGGAATAAAATGCTGTTTGAGTTAAGTCCTCGGCTATCACACACCCCTTTTCCTGTAGGTACCTCCCCCTATTCTACACACACACACACACACACACACACACACACACACACAATGCTAGGGACGTGAGTTCGAATCCCCGGCTGAGAGCTACACATTTCTGGTGTTTTGTTTGTTTGTTGTTGTTGTTGTTGTTGTTGTTGTTGGTAGATCTGGGTTTATTTGTTTCATTTCCATCATTACCCCATCCTTGATATCTAGCCGAATGGTAGAGCGATAGACTTTCAATGTGAGTTCGAATCCCGGCTGGGGGCCAAACATTTGTACTGGCTTTTTTCCTCGTTGCCCCGTCTTTGATATCACCCATATGTTGTGGAAAAGGGCGTTAAACTCCCAAACACCCACCCACCCACCCACCCGTCCTTGGTAACATCCTAGCGATATGGAGAAGAACGTTAACCCCTACTAAACCACCGAGCAGCCTCACAACCACAATACCTTTCTGGTACTTGAGATACGGAGCTAAATCTGGTCCGAAGGTGTCAAATGCCCGAATGAGGTCTACTTGGGAATACGGCAAGTGGCGGAGCCTGTTTCGGAGAACCAAGCCTTGGGCAAAGACAGATCGACGCACATGAGGCAGAGCGGCCAGCCGCCCACACACACACACACACACACACACACACACACACACACACACACACTAAATCATGTTAACCCCTCATTTCTGATATACCCACTGGCGACGACGCGACGACTGATGTAGCCGCCTCTAGTCTACGCGGGCGGTTTTTGGAAGGCAAGGGTGGGTTGGTGTTTGGGAGTTTAACGTCCTTTTCCATCACGTATATTGGATGATATCATCAAAGACGGAGTAACGAGGAAAAAAGGCCAGCACATATATGTGGCCCCCAACCGCGATTCGAACTCATGACTGCCTGTAAGCAGAACTTTGAGCATAAAGAGCCGAAGATATATGTTTGATAATCACGAAAATTTCAGAAGGATCCCTTCCCTCGCAATCACGGTGGATGAATCTGAGCTGTGGGATCATTGTCGGGTGTGATTTCTCTCTCTCTCTCTCTCTCTCTCTCTCTCTGTGTGTGTGTGTGTGTGTGTGTGTGTGTGTGTGTGTGGATTGTTGTAATTGTTGTGGATTGTAAAATGCTTGGTTTGACCTTCCGAAATTTCCCCTGAGTGAGCTCACTGCAAAGACTTACACTTGAAAGACAACTCATCTGACAGACGAGAGAGAGAGAGAGAGAGAGAGAGAGAGAGAGAGAGAGCTTTGCCGCGGTTTCCTGTGGTCGCCAATTATTTTCCCATTTAGATTCCATTAAAGAGCAATTACTCGCACAGACAGCGAGGTTCTGTCCCCTTGGTTTCCAACTGTACTTGGCTTCCGGGCTGATGGAGACTCGCTGATGAACCGGGAGAGAACACACACACACACACACACACACACACACACACACACACACACACACACACACGCCCGCTAAGTGTTCGAACCAGGCCCTCGATTCGTGAAGCATCCTGCGAGGTTCCCGATAGCGCGTGGGGTCATTATTGGAATGAAAGCTCCACTGATTACGAGGACTGAATGATCATTTTTTTCACCATAATCGCCATAATCATGTCGTTTGTAAGAACGCATCGTACGACTGTGTATGTAATGTGTGTAATGTGTATGTAATGTTCTGCTACTGTGAGGCGCCCAGAGCTCCAGCAGGAGGTTGGGCGCCACACAATCCTCATCATTATTATCATTATGATATTATTGTTACGGGGAGCCGGGGTGGCCGAATGGTACAGCGTTGGACTTCCAATGCTCGGGTGGTGAGTGCGTATCCCGGCTGGGGCCAAATATTTGTGCTTTTTCATCGTTTCTCCGTTTTTGATATCACCCGTATGTGGTGGAAAAGGGCGTTAAACCCCCAAACACCCACCCTATTATTATTACTGAAACTGACTTAAGGGAGCTTATGTGGTGGAAAGGGACAAACTCCCAAACACCCATCCACCCCACCCGAGCCAGGGAGCCAGCGCTATCACAGTGAAGTGTGGATTCGTTACGAGGTCGAGCTGTGATATGTGATTTTCTTGGCTTCCTGGATGCTTATCGGGAGTTTCTCTCCGGGATCTTCGGCTTTTGTTTCCTGCAGGTGGGTATTAAACACAAAACAACAACAACGAACGAAAAAGGTCACATGCACCAATACCATTTGAGAGAGAGAGAGAGAGAGCATGTTGGCTGCTACAGAGTGATCGGCCTTTGCCCTTTGGTTTCTCTCCCTTGCTGTCACGTGACGGCAACCTAAAGCCGGCTGGTGCTGTAACCTGATTTGACAGTCACTTCCAGACCTCGCTGTCTCTGTAGCCATGGTTTATTTAGCAGCCCACCATGGCGCGAATCCGAGTGCATCAGGAAGAAAGTGAAACATCACAGGATGTTTATCTTCGTTTCCTTCTTCTTCTTCTTCTTCTTCTTCGTCTGCGTCGTCCCTGTACGGGACTCTGCCTCAGATGATTTTGTTGGTGGTTCTGATGAATCCGGTGGTCTTTTGGAGTTCCGTTTTGGAGCCCCAGTTTCTCTGTAAGCGCTGCTCCATACGGCCAAAGCTGTGTCCTTTCTTCTTGGAAAGGGGGACGGGCAGGACTGCAGACTGTGCTCCGGGGTCGGGTGTGTGTGTGTGGGGGGGGGGGGGGGGTTTGGCTGTTTCGCATGGACAATCTGGTGAATGTGTAAGCCAGAAGGCAGAACAGGTGGGCGCGCTGTCTGCAGTGTCCAGTTCGTGAACGGGAAATGGTGATCTGTTGGTGATCATCAGTGCTGGAGACTGAAACTGTGGCATCTGGTCGTCCCGAGATGGGGGATTGTGTTGGGCCGTGCAGATTTGTCTTGTAGTGGCGTGGCATTTCGTACAGCATTTTCTCTTACATACCATTTTCTTTCTCTACATTGCTCATGTTTCCACTGCCACTATGCTAGCCCCTCACCGGGGAGCAGGGGTGGTCGAATGGCAGAGCGTTGGACTTCTAATGCTCGGGGCGTGAGTTCGATCCCGGCTGGGGCCAAATATTTGTGCTGGCTTTTTCATCGTTGCCCCGTCTTTGATATCACCCTATGTGGTGGAAAAGGACGTTAATCCCCCAAACACCCACCCACCCTAGCCCCTCACCACCACTTCCCTACTGTACAGGATGTGCAACATCATTTCGTATAAACTTTCTCACTTTACATTCTCCACTTTGCTCTATTTTTATTCTCACTCCTATTTCCCAGCTAGAAAGAAAGAAAACGCAAATTAGAAAGAAAAGCAAAAACTGAAAAGAAAAAAGACAAGCAAAACAAAAAAAAAATGGGGGGGGGGGGGAGAGACGAAAAACAAAACAGGTGGAATTACAAAAATTCATGCTTGCCGATCCAATTAAAAAAATAGGAGTGTAAAAGAAGACAGTTAAGGCGTCCAAAACATACTACTGAGAAAGTAGAGCGTAGGATATTGTGACAGGAGCCTCCCCCCCCCACCCCCCTCCTTCCCCCACTCTCCTCCTAAAACTAATGTGACCTTAAACTATGTATGTACGTGGTGTAAGTGACGATGCCTAAAATAGCTATATGTATGGGTACTGTACAGTAAATGGAATTAATCCGTCGACAGTAGCACCTGCGCTCCAATGATAACAATCAGGCGAGGTAGCGGGGCGGTCGGTGGTCTAGTGTTTAAGAGACTTTGCCACCAGTGCGAGAGGTCAAGTTCGAGTCCCACTCGGGGCAAAGAAATTTTCCTTCTCGTACGTGGCACCGTTCATTCGGGATGATTACCAGTCGGGGGTTCTCTCCGGGTACTCCGGCTTCCTCCCCCTCTGCTTTGGAAATGTTCAGGCCACAAAATTTGAAATAAACGCAGTTCTAAATTCCGAAACTTGATATAGCTGAGCTGACCCTTCGCACCACGTGATTGTAATGTGTTCATGTCCAGTGTGTGAGAGGATGCGTGTGATTCACGTGAGCGTGCGTGTTGGGTTCGGATGGCGCTTGAAGCCAATTCAAGAAATTGGGGGGAAAAAACGCCCACACACAATACACACTTATTATTATTATTAGCATTAGCATTAGCATTAGCATTGCACCTTTGCCTTTTGCCGCTAGAGAGGCAAAATAAAAATGAAAATGTAGTCTTTTAATGATAATAATAAATAATAAATTGTATTTGTATGGCGCATTTCTTTAAATAAAACTCAATAAAACTCATTTTACAACGATGGACACACATACACTGGTGAGACTGAGTAGTACACAGGAACTTACTGGAATTAGTTATTTATGGCTTTACACGGCGCAAGCAACAAAGGCTAATTCGCGGCTGAGGAAATTACTGGAAGGCTTTGCAACAAAAGAACGTTTTAAGACTGCTCTTGAAAACAAACAGTGTGGGCGGACGTCTCAGATTTGCAGGCAGAGAATTCCAGGAGGTTGGTGAGACGAAACTGAATTAGCGCTCTCCAAAAGATTTGAAGTTGCGCTTGGGAATTTTGAGAAGCCTCTCGGACGACGACCGGAGGGTTCGCGACGGTTGATGGGTGACGACTGAAGCCGAAAGGTATGGCGTCGCTCGTGTAGTGGCAAAACACACTGAGTCCATTGACGTCATTTGAGGAAAAAAAGCCATTACGTCACTGTCTTTCACCTTAGAATTACCCCCCTTTCCCCTCAATGACGACATGGACTGACTGTGTTTTGTCGTCATACGGCAGAAGTGTTCAAAAACCTAACTTGTCTTCTGTAGCGCCGATTAAAGCTTGCAATATGCGCGCAGGATCAACAGGTGGTCTTGTAGGAATCCGGAAATCCACGAGACCGTCATATAATTATCTATATATCCCTGTCGGATTCTAGCATAATTTATGACAAAAAATCTCAGACACCATACGACAGCGCTAATGGCGTAGATGCGTACATGATGCGCGGATGATGGTTGTACGTCCTTGCGTGAAAAGTGTTCATATCTCGTCTCATTAAGACTGCATAATAGCGGCTTGAAGTGGGTCCCATTGATCTGAAGATTTCAGGTAAAATTGCGATTTTTTGCACGGGCTGTTAAGAGATAAAGAGTTCATGAAAACGCGCGCGGGTCAAGGTCAGGTGGTACATTACGGGCGCCTGTGGGTTCAGCCACGGTGCAAACATGTATCGCTGTTTACCCGGCAGCAAATTCTAATTTGTTCATACCTGTATACGTCACTGTTGCTATAGAGATTTTCTTGACGTCGGGTAAGCGTGACTGACCAGTGACAAACAGATCTGGCACGTCACTGGTTTCTCCACACACACACACACACACACACACACACACACACACACACACACACAAATGGAAGAAAAGGTTTACATGAAATGCATGATACAGAGTCAATTCTCCATCCTTGAAATAACAGTAGGAATATCTAAACCAGTCTTTCCCCCCCCCCCCCTTTTTTTTTTCTTTTCTGTCTGATCGAGATGAAAGCAATCAATGTTGTCCGTTCTTTCGTACAACGACAACTTCATGTAGTAGATCAAAATGACGTTTCAGTAGTCAGTGAACCATTATACCGGCAGAGTGGAAAAACAGTGGTTGGCGTGATTGCTAGATTGAGAGATCAATACTGTGTGAACAGGGACTAACTTCTGTTTGACAGGGAAAAGAAATTACTTATTTTGTGCACGGAAAATCTCTCTCTCTCTCTCTCCCTCTCTCTCTCTCCCCAACTTATGCCTAGGCTTAAATGTTATAGATCTCCATAGTCATGATGTCGTATCCATTCTGTATAGGTGTGATTCTGCACTTATACAGGGGAGCCGGGGTGGCAGAATGGTAGAGCGCTGGACTTTCAATGCTCTCGTCGTGAGTTCGAATCCCGGCTGGGGCCAAATATTTGTGCTGACTTTTTCATCGTTACGCTCTCTTTGATATCACCCGATGTGATGGAAAAGGACGTTAAACTCCCAAACACCCACCCCCACCCCCCACCCCCTGCACTTATACGTGCTTTTTAACGTTTTTCTTTTCTCTACCATCCCTGGAAGTTGGGGAGAGAGAGAGAGAGAGTTTAGTAGAATGTAGCAAGGACAAGATAGAAGAAAGAACGCTGTACGTAATCTTTCATCCTTGAAAAATAAAGTGTCATTGTCATTGTCATTGTCATTGTCATTCTCTCTCTCTCTCTCTCTCTCTCTCTCTCTCTCTCTCTCTCTCTCTCTCTCTCTCTCGTTCGTATCCCGGCTGGAGCCAAGTATTTGTGCTGCCTTTTTCATCGTTGCCCCGTCTTTGATATCACCCTATGTGGTGGAAAAGGACGTTAAACCCCCAAACACCCACCCTCTCTCTCTCTCTCTCTCTCTCTCTCTCTCTCTCTGTTACATTGTTATTAATATTAGACACAAACAGAAAATGGGCAGGAATGAGTGCTACTGTAGTCGTGCACTATCTCAGTATATCTTTCTTTGCTCCGCTGTCACCATGGGAGCCGTTGACCCGTCTGCGTCACAGACAACGGCCACCACAGTGCCGTGTAGATCAACAAGGAAACAAAACAAACAAACAAAAGACAATGACAATGACAATAATCTTTATGTTCCGACGGTAAAAGTTTTTGCAGAACTTTGGACTTGCCGTTGCTAAACTACGAAAATTTGAGCAAAGAAAGAAAAATCTTTAAGCTACAGGAATATAGGGGGAGGGGGGGGGGATCTTGAAAGTAGGTACACATTTAAACTCAATACTCACACACACACACACACACACACACACACACACACACACACACACACACACACGCACGCACGCACGCACGCACGCACGCACGCACGCACACACACACACACACACACACACACACACACACGCACGCACGCACGCACGCACGCACGCACATATGAGGAAGAGAGAGAGAGGAGGGGGGGGGGAGGGGAGGGGGGATGGGTCTCAAAAGTAAAGCACGTGATATACACTATACAGTATTTTGCAGTCTTGAGCAAGGTCAAGGTCATGGCACCATCGACCACACCCAGACACAGAGACTGAGAGACACGTCCACACAAAAAAAGGGAGTGGTCCGCGCTCGCACCTAAGACGACAAGGATCTCTATCGTCTGTCTGATTTATGTACTACAGTCAAGCGAGGTGCCTGGTCCGTATCTAAAACAGTGCAGCAGAAAAAGAGGATGGTGGGGAAAACAACAAAATAATACAAAACGGAAGAGGTCGCTGTTTTTTGTTGTTATTGTTGTTTTGTTTTGTTTTTACGTTTTGGGAATATTTTGTTTGTTGATTTTGCTTGTTTGCTGGTTGTTTGTTTGTTTGTTTGTTGTTTTGTTTTGTTTTGTTTTTACGTTTTGGGAATATTTTGTTTGTTGATTTTGCTTGTTTGCTGTTTGTTTGTTTGTTTGTTTGTTTGTTTGTTTGTTTGTTTGTTTGTTTTAGAGGGGTGGGGATTGTTTTGTTGAATCTGTTCTGTTCTGTTCTGTTCTGTTCTGTTCTGTTCTGTTCTGTTCTGTTCTGCTCTGCTCTGCTCTGTTCTGTTTTGGTTTTGTTTTGTTTGGTTGGTTGGGGTATTTTGAGGGGTTTTATGCAGGGTTTTTGTTTGTTTGTTTCTTTGTTAGTTTTTCTTTCTTTTTTCTGTTGTTGCTGTTGTTGGTTTGGGGTTGTTTTTGGTTTTTTTGTTTTTTTTGGGGGGGTGTTTTTTTGTTGTTGTTGTTGTTTGTTTGTTTGTTTGTTGTTGTTTTTTTTGGGGGGGGTGTTTTGGGGTGTTTTTTTTTTTGGTTGTTGTTGTTTTTTGCGGGGTTGTTGTTGTTGTTGTTGATGTTGTTGTTTTGTTTTTTGGGGGGTTTTTTTGTTGTTGTTTTTTTTTTTTTTTTTTTGGGGGGGGGGGGGGGGTTGGTGGTTGTTTTACTTTTTTCGTTTCGTTTATTTGTTTCGTTTGGTTTGTTTGTTTCTTTCTTTCTTTAGTGGTTGTTTTGTTTTGTTTTGTTTTGTTTTGTTTTGTTTTGTTTTGTTTTGTTTTGTTGTTCTTGTTTGGGTTTGCCTTTGTGCTTTGCTTTGTTTGTTTTCAGGACAGGGGCGACGAGGGGAGGCTATTGTTTGTTTCATAGCTTCTTGCTTCCTTTGTTTGGAGGAAGATATTTTCGGTAAATCAATGTGGATCCTAGTGAGACTGGCAGCTCTACAAATACGCGCAGCACAATGACGTCCTTTTGTTTGTTCAGATAAAAGAACAACACAGAAAACCTACGCACTACGTGCATTGCCACGGACTTGACTGTAAAGACGTGGCATCTTCGACAGTGATGACTGCCGTTAGCATTTTGCCAAGTAAGGCTTGCGGAGAAACTAAGTCTTTTCCATTTCAGACCCAAGCTCTTTCCTGTCCGGCTCAAGGTGTCCATCATTGTCATGATCAAATAGTGTGTGTGTGTGTGTGTGTGTGTGTGTGTGTGTGTGTGTGTGTGTGTGTGTGTGTGTGTGTGTGTGTGTGTGTGTGTGTGTGTGTGTGTGTGTGTGTGTGTGTGTGTGTGTGTGATGTGTGTTTGGAGGAGGGAGTGTGGTGGTTGAAAACAACGTACAAAGGACTGCTTCTTTTATCAAAAACACCAAAATTCTTGTCTCATAATTGTGGCATATAACTGTACTTATTTCGTGCGACGAAGAACAAACAGAACAAAACAAAAAACCCAGTTTATTTTCGCACTGACTTTTTTTTTTAATCATCTTGACACAGTCTAGCTCTCGGCTCTATAATTTTATTTTCGACTCCAAAAGACAAATCACCAAAACTGACCATCTCTCACAAAATACATGTAGAAGCTGAAAGCAGCAGCCGAAAGGCAAACTACTAACATTTAACTGCGTGTCTCAAAGAGAACAAAAATCGAAGCAACTGACAAAGACAAATGTAAACTAACATTAACTTCCACACAAAAAGAGGCACCTGCCAAAGCAGTTTCGCTGTCATCCGCTTCCACAGCACCCCCCCCCCCCCCCGCCCCCCTCACCCACCCACCCACCCGCCTCAACGAACGTCACCAACACCCTAGCTTTGTCGACTGCGTCGAATCCTGTATGCGATTTTCGGCTACGTGATAGTATTAGCTTCCGGGGCATGTAGTAAGAACTCGGCTAAATATAGTATAAAATCTTTGCCCCTTTTAAAATTTGTGTGCATAGTAAAATATGGCAATCTGGTGCTTTTTGTTGGCTTTGTAAACAAGTTTCATGCCAGGTAATAGTAAAATTAGGGAAAAATGAGGCTGGCTTGTGGACTATTTGTATTCATGCGCGGCTGGCACAGGAGCCAGCAGACGACCGTGGAATGAGGGGGTATGTGGTCGCTGCCAACATTGCCAAAAATCGGAATATTGGAATTTGTTTAAATTTCTTCTACGCACGAGTCTATGGCTGCCTGATTTTTGTGAATTTTGTGGTGAATTTTAAAGCATTTCTAGGGTGTCATCTGCAGCGTTATGTGTAAGAGGAATATATAGCGTTTTCCTCCAGATTTGCATCTGTATCGCGTAGCCTTCTAGGTCTGCTTCCGATCTGCCAAGGGAATCGCGCTCACTCCATTTCCTACTCGATTCCCTTGCAAATACGAGCGGCTTCGTTCACCATGGCACGGAAAAGCTTGTGCTCATTGCTCCAAGGGTGAGCGGTGGTCTAATACGTAGCGCGTCGGACTTAGCCTCTGCGCTACTGAACGGCCGTCATTAATGTCACGGCGATGAAGCCGCGTGGGTTCGAGCCCAGGTCGAGCTTGTGATATGTAATGCCGGTTTTTGCTGGCTACCGGGCTGCTCATCGGGGGTTTCTCTCCGGGTTATCCGGCTTTCCTCCCCCCAGCAAATTTGAAAAATAGGATAGGTATTCGGTGGCGCTGCACCGCGGCGACGTGCTTCCCCCGCGGGAAGCAGCCCGAATTTCCCGCAAGGGACAATAAAGTAGTTTAAAAAAAAAAAAGAAAAAAAAAAGGTTGCCCGTTTCCACTGACTTGCTGCTGTGGTTGGTGGTGGTGGTGGCGTTGTTGTTGTTGTTGTTGCTGTTGTTCGTATAAGCAGTTACTAAAAATGAAAAGTTCATGTATCCGCAGAACTGATGCGAAATTCCACGACCGTTGACGTTTGTCTCTAGGTTTTATACACAGTTCACACCCCAACCCTACGCTTCCTCGTCCCTTTTCCGGACATCAGCATCCTTTTTCTGTATCTGTACTTCCACCTCCCCCTCCCTTTTTATTCCCCTCCCACCCACCTGCACAATACGATCCCCTTGTCTCTGAGGATTCGTTGACTTTTCACTGAAACCCTTTTGTCGTCTTCACAATTGTAACTCCAAACCCACGCATCCACGCCCCTTTTTTTTTTCCCGCACTTCAACCTGCAGGATACAAGATATTTTATTCCTGTTGCGCCTTTTTTTTTATTTTTTTTTTTTTTTGGGGGGGGGGTATGGAGGATATCAGAGAAACGTACAGATATATACCTCTCCTCCCCCCCCCCCTTTTTTTTTATCTCTCTCTCCCTCTTCCTTCTACCCATCTCCAGCATACGACCCATCTCCATTTACACCTTCTCGCCCCCCCCCCCTCTTCCCCCTTTCTCACCCACCATACAACCTCCCCCTTCGGTCTGTCGAACAACGGCACAACAGTACTACATCAGAAACAGCCGACTGTACAGTAGGAAGGAAGGAAGCAAGCAAAGCAAAGCGCAACAGTGGAGCCACCAAGCCAAGCATCGGCAGCATTGGGGGAGGGGGCTGCATGGCCGTACCGTACCGTACCGTAGCGCATAGAGCGAGCGGGAATACTCGACTGTAGCAGGCGACATTAGCAATGGCGGTCACCCC
>JACVVK020000084.1:1247500-1255000 GCA_018292915.2 Batillaria attramentaria
GAAACTTTATTCAGCGAAACTTCTGTACTGAAGAAATAGTTTAAAAGGCCAGACTTCCGTCAATTCTATACTTACAAATCGTTCTCAGCACGGTTTAGTTTGTGTCTAACACTGTTCCACTTTTAGACACCAGCACAGGGACAGCATCTCAAATCCTGGCACCAAGCCAACAGAAGGGTACACGCGACCCGAACTTCACAAAGGCGTCAGTTAGTGTTGCGGCCACAATTCACCGCTGAGTAGGAGAATTTGAATTTTCGACGGCTCGCGCAGGCTGTAGACGGCACTGTATCCCAATCAGGGCCCGTATGTAGAAGTCGAGGTCAATTTAACCCACGGCTACAGGCCTAACCCAGACTAGGACAAGAAACCCCCAAAACAAAATTAAATAAAAAAGGAAGCGAAAAAAGAAAGACAAAAGTCCTTCTATAACAGTTAGGCACCTTGCTGGAATGGACCCGCTTCCTGATTTAAAACAAAACAAAAAACGACAGAAAATTTAACCCTAGAGTTTAGTTCGAGGTTTAGACTCTTAACCCGGGTCTAAAAGCCCTCACCTCGACTAGTACATACGGGCCCTGGACTACTAACCACTAAGATAGACTAGTCTGAGAATACAAGCAGACTCGCAAGTGACTGATGTGAAGCCTGCTCATCCCGTAAAAGCCGCATAAGGAACGGACGCTATAGTGGCAACGACAAAACAGAACTTACTTGTTTGAGCTCCAGAAGCAGATCGGTGTGTCGACATTCTGCCTACACATTGCGATAAACCGCGGGTCAGTTGTGTAGCCGAGGAGCTCGCAGACTTTGGATGGAATGCGTCGAATCCGAAGGCGATTATAATAATTAAATTAAATAAATAATTATGACGGGTGGGGCTACAATCACGGCTTGGGAATGATTTCAAATGACGGACTACAGTTAAGTATTAATCAAGCATGATAGTCTCACGATCTGCACTACATTGTAATCATTTGAAATCATTCCCAAGCCGTAGCTTGTAGCCCCCAGTCATAATAATCGCCTTTTACTGAGTAGTGTGCACGCCATTGTTAACCATTGTTAAAATAATTCTTCATAGATCTACAGCTACCTTCATCAGGTTAATTCATGCCAGTTGTTGTTGTTCTTGTTCTTGTTGTTGTTGTTGTTTTGTTTTGTTTTTTACCTGCTATGATGTTAGTTATTTAGGGCTTAACGCCGCGCAAGCAACAGAGGCTAATTCGCGGCTAACAAACGTCCCTTTCTGCCAGGTTCTTTAAAATTTCCACGTTAAAACAAGATGTAAATATATACTAAAAATCTATTGGGTTTGAATGAAAAATATCTTTCAAGACTTAAAAACTGGGCAAATGAGGCCTGCTATGATGAGTGTTCATAAATTCGTATTTGTATCTATCAACATTCCGCACTCTACTGTGACGTTTCATTATTTGTTTGTTTTGCTTTGATATTTTTCAAGTAAGATAAGCGAAATAATTATGGGCGTTATTTAGGGAGGCAAAACAAATACACATTGCACACAAACAAAACAAACTCAGGGAAACAAAACAATGACGACTGAAAACGATCCGACAGAAACGCAGAGAAGTGCAGTCTTCACAAAAAGTTAAGGACCAGTCAACATAATGGGTGACAGTTTCAATAAATTAGAAAAAAAAAATAAACGAATAAGATGTTTCTCGTAAAATTCGGTAGCAAGGTTAAGGGGTAATTAGTGAACATGGCGACCACTGTGTGGATGGCACGTGCGCGTCACGCAGCATGCTTGGCACGTTTGAAAATCTGCTTTTTCGGCAAAACTAGACCGAGTTTCAGTGTTCAGTGAGCGATACCTGCGGTTTTCTGCACGGCAAAAATGAGATGCAGGTCAAAGAATGCATCCCTGGTTATGAACTGTGCTCATTTGTTTGCCTTCATAAGCCGCCGTTTCAGCGATGTTCAGCACTACACCAGCATGCCACCACGACAAAAGTTGAATGATATTTGCAAGTGGTCCTTAACTTTTTGTGAAGGCTGTAAATAAATAATATAGACATTGTGTGGCTGACACCGCAATTGATTTGTGTTGCCTACCACTCTAAACAGCGACCAAAAAAATCCATTCTGTCACCAGAAGAGTTAAACCGATGTCAAGAGATTGATAACACACATGGACACATTAGTGTCAGCTGACGCATTCACCGTTTGAAATTTATTGTCTTGAAATGCGACCAGACACCTCTCTAACCAATGCACCACATTAATCAAAGACAACAAGAACAGCATTAAGCCAAAGTGCAATACGAAGACAGAAACGGTGAGGCTGGATTTCTTGTTTCGCTACCGGCGCATGGTATCGTCTGTCCAATTTACGGCGGCCCCGTGTCACATGAAGTACTGATTAATTCTGTATCAGGCTCGCAGACATGAGCGTGCCTTCTGTCACCAGTATGGCGCTAACAAAGCGAGGGATTGGTTAGTTCGTTTACTTGTATCGTCTGTTGTTGTTGCTGCTGCTGCTTCTTTGTTGTTGTTGTTGCTATTGTTGTTATTTTTTCTCTTCTTCTTCTTTTTTTTCGTGTTTTTTCTTTCTTTTTCTTTTCTTTTATTATTTGGTTTTTTGTTGTTGTTTTTTTTGTTTTTTTTTGGGGGGGGGTGGGGGCTGGTTTCTGTTGTTTGTTTGGGGTTTTGTTGTTGTTGTTGTTGTCGTGGGTTGGGGGGGGGTCAAGTGCTTTGGTTAGTTTCTTACATTTATTTCAACGCACACATCCGGCGCAGTTGCCTTGTTTTACATTCCTATATTACCACAGGGTTTTCACAATGGGCTACGCCGTATCACGCAAAATAAACAAGTCTAGCAGTCATTACGTCAAAACTTGTCCACACCACGCTAAAATTCTTCCGCGTAGAGGCTGAAAACCTGATAAATAAAATTTCTAATGTTATTTTATCATATCTCATCAAAATGATACGACCCCGACCCTGCCCCTCTTAACAGCTGTTCATCTCAGTTTAATCTCCGATATTCTTCTTTTAAAAGGACGGCCTCGTTTTGGCTGTCTTGCGCATGAGCAAGGTATGGCCTGTACCTCATTATGTCTTAACACTTCCTACCGAAACCATAGCTACCTTCCTCAGTAGAAGAGCTGCCCAAAGGGAGATTACACGGGGATGGATAAGTCACAGTAGCGCTGGAGGCTATAGGTGCTGAATATATATGTTTCAACCTGGGGAGATAATCTTCTTCTTCTTCTTCTGGGGAGCCGGGGTGGTCGAATGGTAGAGCTTTGGACTTCTAATGCTCGGGTCGTGAGTTCGCATCCCGGCTGGGGCCAAATATGTGTGCTGGCTTTTTCATCGTTGCCCCGTCTTTGATATCACCCGTATGTGGTGGAAAAGCAAGTTAAACTGACCCCAAACACCCACGCACCCGCCCCTGTCTTTCTTTCTTTCTTTCTTTCTTTCTTTTTTTCTTGATACTGCACTCATTGCTGAAGACATGCACATGACGCCGCCATCTTGTCTTAACCTTGGTCGAGGGAGGCGAACTGTAGCGACATAAAACACTAGCTAACCGACTAGACGATCTAGGTCGTTGTACGGTACACGGGGCTGGACTCAGCCTCAGAGCCTGTATGTAAAAGTCAGGGTTAATTTAACCCACTGCTACGGGCCTAACCCAGACTAGGACAAAAGAAACCCCAAAGCAAAATTAAATAAAAAAGGAAGCGAAGAAAGGAAGAAAAAAATCCTTCTATAACGGCCCAGGCACCTTCCTGGAATGGGCCAGCTTCCTGATTTAAAATAATAATAATAATAATAGAAAATTTAACCCTAGAGCTGTTTAGTTCGAGGTTAGGCTCTATCCCGGGGATAAAAGCCCTAACCTCGACTATTACATACGGGCCCAGATGTCTAGGCTGGTACTGGTAGTGGTGATGAAGTCGGTGGTTTTTTTTAGGGCCTTTGCACACGCTGACTGCCTGCAGCGAGCTCGCACTCTCGCCGAGTGGATGAAATTTCTGTTCACGTGCAAGCAGCGTGTAGTGGGCTGACCGCGCTGCCGGCCTGGCGCTGGACAATACACAAAGCGCGGTCAGCGGCGGTTGGCTGGCGTGGCGAGGAAAAAAATAGGACCGTGTTCTATCGACAGGCGCGGCGACGGCGTCAATGGGCGAGCGGATTAAATTGGCTGGGAGTGGATTTTACCGCTGGTAGGCGCGCGCAAAATCGTCACGTGTGACAGAGGTTTAAGCAGGTACATTTTGGTAACCCGGAGTTTCTCCGCGGCCACCGTTCATTCGGGCCGATTGGGGAGCCGGGATGGCCGAATGGGTAGAGCGCTGGACTCTCAATGCTCGGGTCGTGAGTTCGAATCCCGGCTGAGGCCAAATATTTGTGCTGGCCTTTTTTCTCGTTGCCCCGTCTTTGATATCACCCTTACGCGGTGGAAAAGGACGTTCTCTCCGGGTACTCCGGCGTCCTCCAACATCTACTTTGGAAATTTTAAGCCCACAAACTTCAAGATAAATGTAATTCTAAATTCCGAAACTTAACCTGCTGAGCTGACCCTTCGGACCACGTGACTGTAATGTGCTCGTGTCCAGTGCGTGAGAGAATGCGTGTGATTCACGTGAGCGTGCGTGTTGGGTTCAGTTCGTGGGCGCTTTGAGCCAGTTCAAGAAACTGGATAAAGCGCCTACACATTCCACAATTATTATTATTATTATTATTATTACTAGCACCTACACAACACACAACCATGATTCTTATTGCTCAATTTTCTTGTGCTGTATAAAATGGTTGTGCTTTGCTGCACTCCCCCGCAACGGTTAGTTCACGCTGATATCCGAGCTGCCGGGGAGCAGCTGTCAGTAAATGAGACGCAATCAGTCCTTTCTGTTTGCGCCATGTAACCGCAATCATCGCTCACGGTTGTTAAATTTCCCTGTAATTATAGGCCCACAAAGCGTTTCTATTATCTGCCTGGATACTGTAAATGGGATAACGTTTTCTACTGCAATGGCCAGGATCGGCAGTGATTCTTACACCAGAAAATCCATTTTATTTTTATTCTGACGGAAATTGCGATACTGGGAGTTTGGTTACGTGTTTATGAACTCTTATCTCCGCCGCATAGACATTCCATGCATTTGACCTGAGGTGAAACGACCAGCATCGTTCGATGTCATGTATTTCTGAATCGGTAAAGTTTACCGTGCCAAAATGACTTGATTTTTGTTTATCTGGACGTTTTGGGTTGGGGATTTTTCTTTTTCTTTGTTGTTGTTGTTGTTGTTGTTTTGTGTGTGTGTGTGTGTGTGTGTGTGTGTGTGTGTGTGTGTGTGTGTGTGTGTGTGTGTGTGTGTGTGTGTGTTGTATCTCTTTGTTCGTTTGGTTGGTTGGGTTTCGTGTTTGTTTTGTTGTTGTTTGGGTTGGGTTGTTGTTGTTGTTGTTGTTGTTGTTGTTGTTGTTGTTTGGGCTGGTTGGGGTTTATCTTGTTTTTGTTGTTGCTTGTTTGTTGTTGCTGTTTTGTGTTTGTTTTGGGAATGCGTGTTTCTTGATGCTCTTTTAGTTGTTGTTTTTAGTTGTCATTGTTGGGTGCGGGGGGTGAGTGTTGTTACTGTTTACTGTTTTGGTTTGGCATGATTTGGTTTGGTTTAGTTCGGTTCGTTTTGGTTTGGTTTGGTTATTGTTTTGTTTGTTCTTCTTTTGTTTTTGTTTGTTTGCGTGCAATAGATAGATAGATAGATAGATAGATAGATAGATAGATAGATAGATAGATAGGGCGACGTTGTTTGTTATTGATGTTGTTTGTGGTTGTGTTTCGTTTTGGTTGATCGGTTGGTTTTATCTCTGAATTAAATACCAAAAGAGCGGTTGTTCCAAAACGTAAGTTGCAATTGGCTTTTGGGAAACTTAGAAATCATGAAGTATGAGCGTTTTAAGTCTACGCACCGAAGCCCGCTGTCTGAACCTCGGCTTCATCATGTCGGTTGTAAAACTGGTCCTCTATATCCACATTCTCCCCCCCCACCCCACCCCCACCCCTACCGCTACCCATGTTCACCTAGGTGATGCATCTCTGCAGCGGAGAATGCGTAATGGTCGCGACTTCCCGTCGTCCATTGCGCTTGCGGTAAACACTAGTTCCCGCCAGCGGTTTCATTACCCGATGCTGAACGTCACTTTACTCCGGCCTACAAATAACCACGGCTAACGCGCTCCAGTTCGCCAAACAGATCAAATAACCGCCAAAAAATGCTGAGTCTACAGGAAGACGGAGAAAAAAGAAGTTGTTTTCTCCCAACCCTCCATGTCCGGGGGGGACACGGTGGGTAACTGTTAAGGCGGGCGACAGAGACGAAAACGAGATGCAACTAGAGTAAGACGTCTTACGCCTTTCCGCGCCATTCTCGTATTTCGGCGTGGGGAGCCGGGGTGGTCGAATGGTAGAGCGTTGGACTTCTAATGCTTGGGTCGTGAGTTCGATCCCGGCTGGGGCCAAATATTTGTGCTGGCTTTTTCATCGTTGTCCCGTCTTTGATATCACCCTATGTGGTGGAAAAGGACGTTAAACCCCCAAACACCCACCCACCCACCCACCCACCCTCGTATTTCGGCGTGCACGAAGATGAGCGCCGATCGCGCAGTTCGGAGAGCGTGGCGCATAGAGTGTTTCGCCCTTTGAGAGATCCTGGCTTATTTTCAAAATTCACATGAGTAGTTGGAGCAAAACAAATATACCTCTCTACAACTACATCCAATTTGCTACCATTTTAGGGGAGCCGGGGTGGCCGAATGGTAGAGCGTTGGACTTCTAATGCTCTGGTCGTGAGTTCGTATCCCGGCTGGGGCCAAATTATTTGTGCTGGCTTTTTCATCGTTGTCCCGTCTTTGATATCACCCTATGTGGTGGAAAAGCACGTTAAACCCCCAAACACCCACCCACCCAATCTACCGACCCTTTGAGAGATACTGGCTTATCTTCAAAATTCACATCAGTAGTTGGAGCAAAACAAATATATCTCTCTAAAACTACATCCAATTTGCTACCATTTTTTAAAAAAATCAGTAATACAGGAGTACAGTGGTTGCAGTCAGCCAGAAAACACCTGGCGCTGGGCAGTGCTGCATTCCAGAGTGGCTGGCACTGAAGGGGTTAATTGTGAAACTAGAATTGTGTACTAGAGCTTCTGTCAGACGATGTTTGGGAAGGAATTTTCTTAAAGACGGCTCTTAACTGAGCACCGCGGAGCGCCACAATTACAGGCTACGCGACACAGATGCAAATCTGGAGGAAAACGCTATATATTCCTCTTACACATAACGCTGCAGATGACACCCTAGAAATGCATTAAAATTCACCAAAAAAAATTCACAAAAATCAGGCAGCCATAGACTCATGTGTAGAGGAAATTTGAACAAATTCCAATATTCCGTTTTTTGGCAATGTTGGCAGCGACCACGTACCCCCTCATTCCACGGTCGTCTGCTGGCTCCTGTGCCAGCCGC
>JACVVK020000084.1:1260000-1285000 GCA_018292915.2 Batillaria attramentaria
AGGCAACGTGCTTGGTTGACGTCACGTTATTCCACCTTATTTCGACCAATGAGAATTCTCATTCGAAAGTATCACACCTCGAGGGGAATTTCATTTCTCTCTTGGTCGCAAGTTCTAGACTTCAAAGTACTGCACTCGTTATCACTACTGTACACAGATTAAAGAGCGTCAATGTTGTTAAAGACGTTTATAACTTGTGGGAGTATTTTTTTGGGGGGGGTTGTTTTTGTTTGTTTGTTTTTTTTGTTTTGTTTGTTGTGTGTGTGTGTGTGTGTGTGTGTGTGTGTGTGTGTGTGTGTGTGTGTGTGTGTGTGTGTGTTGTGTGTTTTTGGGGGGAGGCAGTTGGATTTTGCAAGAGAGCATACACGTTTTTGGGTTAAAAGGCTTTGATGAATCAGTGAATTTAAAGAATTTATAACAGTTGTGTATTTCACATTTCACACGGGAGGGACTTGTCTTGGGTGGGTAGGTGGGTGGGTGTTTAGGGGTTTAACGTCCTTTTCCACCACATACGGGTGATATCAAAGACGGAGCAACGATGAAAAAGCCAGCACACATATTTGGCCCCAGCCGGGATACGAACTCACGCCCCGAGCATTAGAAGTCCAACGCTCTACCATTCGGCCACCCCGGCTCCCCGACTTGTCTTGGATTTCAGATGCAAGTTTAATTGTGGAAAAAGGATCGTCGTAACTGATAGGTTTTTTTGTTGTTGTTGTTGTTGTTTTGTTTTCAATTCAATCAGCATCGTTTTGCGTATGGAAAAGTTTCATATACATATTCGCATACAGCTCGTAGAAACATTTCAGTATAAGCACCAAAAAGAAAACGCCGCTACCAAAACAAAACAAAACAACAACAACAACAAAAATACTTTTATGAATTTCACTTGAAAATCAAAACAGATTTTTACTGGTATGCTAAATTTAATTTACTTGTTTACGAGCGTGCCTCAAGAAACTTTGTGACGTCAAAGGAAAACTGAAAATGCGGTCAAGCCGTCTGCGCCTAGACAAAAAAAAAGACAAAGAAAACAAACGTCTCTTCTGTTGCTGTTCGCACAGAATGGTTCATAGTGGAGAGAAGAGACATATTTATTGCCGTTATAGTCTCTCTCGCCTGACGGTGACTTTCCAACCACCTGCGTCACTGAAAAAACAGAGTGGTTGACGCTTTTGGCATTAGTGTGGGTTCACTGAATATGAGTACACCTCTCATATTCGTTTTCCTCTTGTTTTTGTTTTTGTTTTTGTTCTCTCTCTCTCTCTCTCTCTCTCTCTCTCTCTCTCTCTCTCTGAGACTGGTTTTCTCGGTCTTATCTTTTCTTTTTTCTGCTGCGCGCGCGAGGGTGTGTGTGTGTGTGTGTGTGTGTGTGTGTGTGTGTGTGTGTGTGTGTGTGTGTGTGTGTGTGTGTGTGTGACAGACAGACAGAGAGTGAGAGATTTGTTATGATGATGATGATGATGATGGTGATGATACTTTACTCAAGGACCGAGATGTAGGTTCGTTACAACCTGTCTGATACTCTGTCCTTGCAAAAGGAGAGAGAGAGAGAGAGACACACACACACACACACACACACACACACACACACACACACACACACACACAGAGTCTCTCCAAAGCGTACATCAAATTGATTCACTCCATTAGACGTGTCCCTGCTAAATCGGTCAAGTGACGTTTCGAGCGTCGTTACTGAAGTTGTTTGGACAATCAACACCAATCAGGCCTGGTTTTTCCCGGCTTGTTAGCGAGTTGTTTGGCCAGAGAGAGACGGCCGGTGGACCATGTCTTGGGCTGATTATATAGTATTATCATGTCTACAGGAATTTGTGCTACAGGGTGTAGAAAGGGTAAACGCACATATTTCACAGAAGCCAGCTTCGACACTATATAAAACCTTGTAACGGTAGTGCCTTTAAGTATTGTTTGCAGACGGGGTGCCGTCGAATTGCATGCGTATGTCTTTGAAAATTACTTATCTTTAATTCATTTTTTTAAGCGATCACAGTGATACTTTTGTCCTACGGCTATTCTCTCTCTCTCTCTCTCTCTCTCTCTCTCTCTCTCTCTCTCTCTCTCTCTCTCTCTCTCTCTCTCTCTCTCTCTCTCTCTCTCTCTCTCTCTGTGGTTTTGAATTTTGAAATGTGCTTTGCTTTGTTGATATATTCGTTCACCTTCTTATTTTGTGTGCGAGTTTGAACTTTGAAATGTGCTTTGTTCTGTTGTTATATTAGTTCACCCGTACCAATAGTTAATAGTTATAGCAACCGTGTGTGTGTGTGTGTGTGTGTGTGTGTGTGTGTGTGTGTGTGTGTGTGTGTGTGTGTGTGTGTGTAGAGTAGCAAGGACAAGATGTAAGACAGGCCTGCGCACCTAATCTTCTATCCTTGGAAAATAAAATGTCATTGTCATTGTCCTCTCTCTCTCTCTCTCTCTCTCGCTTTCTCTCTCCCGGCAAATTCCGCCCCATCGCCTCCAATTTTCAGTGAAACGCGTCATCTGGAGTTCCTAAAAACGGAGCGGAGGCTGTCAGGGCCCGCTAGGTACAAGCTCCAACGATCGATAATTCGGAGAGTAGATATAGAAAGAGAGAGAGAGAGAGAGAGAGAGAGAGTTTTGTAGGGGGTTTTCGTCGACCTTGCTACAATGGGTTTCTCAAGGCGATTGAAAGAATTTCCAGCTGTAGGTGAAGAGGCACAACCCCGCCACAGCTAAGGTTTACTTACAACAGGACGCAAACAGTGGTCGAAGTATTTGCAGGGCTAAATGAATTCATAGGCAAGCCAGAGTTCGATACAGGTTATCTAGAAATGAAGACTTGGCTTAATGTACGCGAGAGCAGAAACATCTGGACAAGTTCTACAACATGAATGCCAGTCGCAGTATTGTGTGTTATTCCGCTTACTTGACTTGCAATGTTGCCATCTGCGTCTCATGTATTTTTCGGCAATCCTCTCTCTCTCTCTCTCTCTCTCTCTCTCTCTCACTCACACACACACACACACACACACACACACACACACACACACACACACCTCCTCTCCAACACCCTGGCAACCCCCCTTGGCAGAACCATAGCCTTCAAGTTCAAGCCGCCTTACCGAGATCGATAAAATCAGCTGAAACATGATTGAATTTGGCCAGTTGGGGGGGGGGGGGGGCTCCGGGTACACTTCTCTCTCTCTCTCTCTCTTTCTCTCTCTCTCTCGGGGAGCCGGGATAGTCGAAAGGTAGATCGTTGGACGTGAGTTCGGATCCCCGCTGGGGCCAAATATTTGTGCTAGCCTTTTTCTCGTTGCCCCGTCTTTGATACACCAAACACCGACCCAGTCCCCCCCCCTCCCCCCCCTCTCTCTCTCTGTATAGTCCCCACGCGAAATAAACTCTACACATTTTTGCCACTGAAGAGAATTGTGTTTGCAGAGTAAGTTACAAGACGCCAAAGAAGGGTAATGGCAAGTGAAACTTGCCTAGTTCACCCAGTCACGACTGAAAAGTTCCTCTTTCCAGTTTTTAGTCTGCAAAATATTTCGACATTTTTGGCTATTTTCTTGCGTACAGTGCCAAAAAAAACCAAAAGTGTGTAGTTAATTTTGCGTAAGAATATACATGATTATGTTGTCGTAGTGCTTATGTTTCTTCTTTCTGCCTAGTCTGGCAATGCCAAAGGTTCTGTAGATTTCGTAATAGCCACTGCCACTCACATTTCCATCCAATATGTCCTTTGAAGTTTTGTTCGGGAAAAAAATAAATTTCTTCGAATATTAACAATCAATATCCGAGATGGAGAAAATTCGAAAATGGCTGTGACTCTGGCGTTCGAGTAAACTCGAAAATGACAGTGGCATTGGCGTTCGGGAAAACGCGAGAATGACGGTGACCCTAGTGTTCGGGAAAACGCAAAAATGGCAGTGGCCCTGGCGTTCCAGTAAACTCGAATATGGCAACTAACACTGGCGTTCTGTTAAGCTCGAAATTGGCAGTGACACTAGCGTTCGGGAAGACGAGAAAATGGCAGTGACCCTAGCGTTCGGGAAGACGAGAAAATGGCAGTGACCCTAGCGTTCGGGAAGACGAGAAAATGGCAGTGACCCTAGCGTTCGGGAAGACGAGAAAATGGCAGTGACCCTAGCGTTCGGGAAGACGAGAAAATGGCAGTGACCCTAGCGTTCGGGAAGACGAGAAAATGGCAGTGACCCTAACGTTCGGGAAAACGAGAAAATGGCAGTGACCCTAACGTTCGGGAAAACGAGAAAATGGCAGTGACCCTAGCGTTCAGGAAAACAAGAAAATGGCAGTGACCCTAGCGTTCGGGAAGACGAGAAAATGGCAGTGACCCTAGCGTTCAGGTAAACGTAAAAATGACAGTGACTCTGGCGTCCGAGAAACTCGAAAATGACAGACGCTCTAGCGTTCGGCAAAACGCAAAAATGGCGGTGACACGAGTGTTCGAGAAACCTCGAAAACGGCAGTGGCCGTAGCGTTCGACTTAACTCGAAAATGGCAGGCAAAGTGTTAAGACAATCTTTCTGGACTATGTCGTCTGTCGTGAGGTCTGTCGAGAGAAAGAGATTGTCCTACTTTACGTAACATTTGCCAGATTCGATCGTCGTTCCAGCTCGATAACGGTAATTTTTAAAATTTAAAAAACAAAAAGACAAGAGGCTGCCGTCTATAAAAAGACGCCCAGTTGCCTCCGTGAGCGTAGTGTGAGGCTTTGCACAAGTTTCAAATATCAAAACTCACTTCGGTGCAGTCCCGTTGGCATTTGCAGACACTCGGATTGTATGGTCCAAAACAACATCTGAATCCCTCTGTCATGAAGAGCGAATACAAAAGGTCGAGCCTTTTGCAAAACCCAGCTGTCTGGGGCAGGACGGTATAACCATAAAAAAGTAATTTCTCTTTTCAGCTAGAAGATAATATATTCCATGGAAAAAAAAACCCGTCAGGATCGTTCAAGGTCTGCAATCTCACCAAAAAGTCGCAAACATTGTGTGTGTGTGTGTGTGTGTGTGTGTGTGTGTGTGTGTGTGTGTGTGTGTGTGTGTGTGTGTGTACTGCGACTCCTGCGACTGTGCATAATGCAGGCAACTCTGTCACAGTTGCAGAGTTTTCAGCGCTTCGGAGGCACTTAAAAAAACCAGAGCGTGAGTTTGCAGTGTCTTCATTGTGCTTTTAGTCAGTGAGCGAGGCACGTCGCTACAGCGTCTAGCGGTTGTTGAGTGCTCGCGAGAAAATTAGCCACTGCGATGTTTTCGTTCAATGTCAAAACGCAAACTGGGCTGTGAAATCAGGCTGCTCTTGGCTTTTATAGGGGTTTCAGGGACGCTGAAAGCTGTAACTGTGACAGAGTTGACTGTCCATTTTGCACAGCTGGATGGTTTTATAAGCCTTTTGTGACCAACAAAACAAACAAACCAAAAATGGCAAAAGCCCCCTATTTTCATCTCACTTTAGGGTAAAAAGACCTATTTTTATTCTACCTGCAGGTAAACCTCCCTGCTGTTATTCTACACCCGGGCAAAACCCCATACTGTTTCTGTACTCCAGGGCAAACCTTCCTAGTCTTACTCAACCCCAGGGCAAACACCCCTAGTTTTAGTCTACCCCCGGGCAAACCGACCTCGTTTTATTCTACCCCCGGGCAAACCCAGCTAGTTTTACCTGGGGTGAGAGGAGTTAGGCATGAGTGGGGAGGGTGTGTGTTTTTACCTGGGAAGCGTGTGAGGGGAGTTAGGCATGGGTGGGGAAGGGGTGGGAGGCGTACCTTGGTACTCACCACTTGACATCGGGCATGGAAAATTCTCCTGGTGATTATAAATTCCGGCGGTACTGGGGAGTCGAACCCACGACCTTCGGATCTCCTGTCGAGAGCGCTAACCACTGCGCTACGGAGACCGCAACGAGTGATTAAAAACTTGAACTTATATTCATACCCCAAATATGTTTTTAGAAAACTTGTGCCGGTAAATAACGTGAACAGTCCTCACTCTGCAAGGTACTGAAGCTGTAAGATTTATTTACAAACCTATCCTGAAAGAAGACAGCTCTACTTTCATTTGTGAGACTTAAACAAACGCAGTTTCGCATTCTTTCGCAGACGATGCAAATTTTTCATGTGATCACTTCCTTCAACATGGCTGCGCCCTGTGGTCTCGATTCAACCGACAACAATCCATAATTATTCGTACTGAAAGTGCCGTGGAAGGCTTACCCGAAAAGAGATCATCACCATAACTATCGTGCAACCTCACAGTGATTCTTTTCGTGTCACACGGGCGTTTGAGGTAGGAGACGAAAGTTCGTAATGTCTGTGTTGTTTCGTAGTCAATGATTCGTTGTTAACTCTCTCTCTCTCTCTCTCTCTCTCTTTCTCTCTGTGGAGTGTGAAAAGGGGGTGCTCTGTTGTTGTTGTTGTCGTTGTGTGATCCTTCTGCTCATTCCAGGAACCAAGTTGGCATGGAATACCTGTGGGATTGCATTCCAGATGCTGACGAGGGCCTGCTGAAGCTGCTGGCGATTCTGTCTGGAGCATAGTTGTTGCCTTGTTAATGCATGCATCGCTCAGAGAAATCACTTCCCCCAAAGCTCAGTGATACTGCCAAGGGCCACACTGATCTTGTCTTCATCAACGACAATCTGATCGGTGTGGGCTACCGGGACAACAATGTTCAGGAGCATGTGGTGCCTTACATACAGCGTCAACCCAATACCACTCTCCAGCATCACGATGTTTGTCTGCATGGCTCGAATTGTGACTTGATCTCAACCAGAACAATATACCAGTTTCAAGCATTTTCCAAACGCATCACAACCTGTCGTCATAGTCAAAAACACGATGTATCAAAATCAAAATTATCGACCCAGACCTTTAGTTTCTGAGTTATATGTGCCCGTTCCAGTGTGTTCAGTTTGGCGGTCGGCCCCAGTTCATGCACCACAAGCACAAAAATGGAAACCTTTCAAAGTAGCGGGATTTTCAGCAATTTGGTCGGAGCCTGCGTCCCGCGCACTAATTGATTTTGGAGATGCCCGGTCGATAAGAATTCAGAGGCCTTAGAATGTCTGGCCTAATTATTCCAGCCTCCAGCAGCACGTGTGTGTGTGTGTGTGTGTGTGTGTGTGTGTGTGTGTGTGTGTGTGTGTGTGTGTGTGTGTGTGTGTGTTTTGATACATAAACTGGCTGTTCCGCTGTTGTTGTTGTTGTTGTTCCATGTATGTTTATATGAATCTGCCATTTTTATGTAGGTGTTCATTGTTAATAAATTCACTGGGTTTTTTGTTTTTTTTTCAGGTCAATGCAAAGTTTTCTTAATTTAAAATGTTGGGCATGCTTTCACTTCAGGCATTTTTCCCCATCAGTTGTCAGTCTAGTTGTTATTGTTGTTGTTG
Source organism: Batillaria attramentaria (assembly GCA_018292915.2). Taxonomy (NCBI): domain Eukaryota; kingdom Metazoa; phylum Mollusca; class Gastropoda; family Batillariidae; genus Batillaria; species Batillaria attramentaria. The sequence continues at coordinate 1,267,402 of JACVVK020000084.1, forward strand.
TTCTTCTTCTTCTTCTTTTTCTTCTTCTTCTTCTTCTGGACAGTCATGATCGTAATGAAGAGCTTTATTGGGCCAAATAATTGTGCTGCCCCCCCCCTCTCTCTCTCTCTCTCTCTCCCTCTCTCTCTCTCTCTCTCTCTCCCTCTCTCTCTCTCTCTCTCTATGTGAGTGACACGTAGTTCCCTGGGTACTGTCATGGCTTGTTTTACGGTCATGCGTGCGTCAGTTCAGATCATCATCAGAATGGCTTTTACCGTGTTTTTGGGTTGGACTTAAGTCTGCTTTTGGATGTTCGTGCCTCTAGTGTGCTTCCCGTTTTTTCCCCCTCGGAAGCCCAGCTAGCCTTTCATCTTCCGATTGCGTCGGAGGCAAAAAAAAAATGTAGTTACCGTCCGTGAGCTAGTTGACGCACAAAGTACAGGACTCTCTCTCTCTCTCTCTCTCTCTCTCTCTCTCTCTCTCTCTCTCTCTCTCAATATAATATTATATATAATTATACGAACGTCAAACATTTACATTGCACAATGACTGTGTCTATGAATTTACGTTGATTGTTTTGCCCGCTGTACCTCATGTGTCTTGATCACTATGCTTTTTTGTATTGCATAGGTCATGATCTAATTCCTTGTAGATATGTGTATCTGAGTGTGTAATTGTGTGTGTGTGTGTGTGTGTGTGTGTGTGTGTGTGTGTGTGTGTGTGTGTGTGTGTGTGTGTGTGTGGTTCTGCTAGTTTAGCAAGGACAAAATAGAAGACAGGTGTTTGAACCCGTATCTTTTTATCCTTGAAAAACAAAGTTACATTTCATTTCACTGCTCTCTCTCTCTCCCCCCCCCCACCTCCCTCTCCCCTCTTCTCCCTTAACAGTTCATTTAGTCGGAATCCCGTGGAAAGGTCAAACGTCATGCCAGGCTTAAAATATCAGGGGGAAAAAAGCTAAACCTATCAGATATGTCGAACGAACGGCAGCAGTGCGGCGTGCCCCCCCCCCCCTCTCCCCCCACCCCGTTACGTCAAATTTGCGTTGAAAGACGTATTTCTCATGCCAACTTGTCTGATGTTCCTCATCCCGTGAAATTGTGCACACGTCACAGCCGGGCCTATTTGCATATCTACAGCTGAAACAATTTTCCGTTTTTGCATTCCGTGCATGCCACCTAACCTTATCAGCAAAATGCTTCTGTGACAGCAAAATTATTTCTTTCCTGGTTCTGTACGATTCAGCTTTAACTTTCAGGATTCCCTCAATGCTGATACGGGGAGCCGGGGTGGCCGAATGGCAGAGTGTTGGACTCTGAATGCTCGGGTCGTGAGTTCGAATCCCGGTTGGGGCCCAATATTTGTGCTGGCCTTTTTCTCGTTGCCCCGTCTTTGATATCACACTTACGTGGTGGCAAAGGACGTTAAACTCCTAAACACCTTCCCGCTCACTACTCACTGACGATACACTATAGAAACCGTTGCGTCATCGTTGCGTATGACGTAATCATGTTAGTAACGTAGTTATGTGTAACCTCATTTGTATTCCACACTCTCGCTGTGCGACTTACTGCTTTGATAATGAATGACATGAGGTCACGTGATCTACACTTATTTATAATTCAGCCTCATCCCTTGAGATTCCCTCAGTGCCGACATACTATAGAAACCCGGGGGTTACCGTATTTAAACACACACACACACACACACACACACACACACACAGAGCGAGAGAGAGAGAAAAAAACAACACCTCATTTGCATCCCGCCAAGCGGTGTGCGACTAACTCCTTTGAAAATGACTGACGTGAGGTCACGCGAACTGTACTTTATCTGGCCCACTTCTCGACCTGAGCTAAAGGCAACTTGCCACGGTGAATGACATATTGCTGATTCCGTAGCTGTCTTTGGCAAGTATAAAGAACGTGGTAGTTAGTTGGCTGTTTCGAAGGAAAGAGGGAACTTGAAGTGGGCAGCGGCGGGTGGTAGGTCACTTACCAGGACACGTAACAAACCGGGCCAGTGAAAAAGGAGACTACTACGGACAAAACAAGTCAGCCGGGCGATATAATTATCGTGGAATCAGACGAACAGTAGCATCTGCCTTAAAGGTCTTGGCCCGTTTCAGTGTAGAACTCGAGGTTAATTTAACCCACGGCTACGGGCCTAACCCAGACTAGGACAAAAGAAACCCCAAAACAAAATTAAATAATTAAAAAAAAGGAAGCGAAGAAAGAAAGACAAAAATCCTTCTATAACGGCATAGGCACCGTGCTGGAATGGACCCGCTTCCTGATTTAAAAAAAAAAAAAAAAACTACAGAAAATTTCACCCTAGAGCTAGTTTAGTTCGAGGTTAGACTCAAACCCGAGGCTAAACTCTCTAACCCCGACTTTTACATGCGGGCCCTGCAATCTCAACAAAAAAGCCGCAAACAAGGGTTGATGGGGGGGGGGGGAATTGCGACTCTTGCGACTATGCATAATACAGGCAACTCTGTCACAGCTGCAGAGTGTTCAGCGCTTCGGAGACCCTTTAGCAAACCGAGCGTGTACGTGTTTGTGGTGACTTCATTGTACTTTCGGTCAGTGAGCGAGACGCATCGCTACAGCGTCTAGCGGGTGTTGTGTGCTACACGAGAAGACTAGCCACTGAGATATTTCTCCCCTAATGTCAAGGGGCAAACAAGCTGAGCTGTGAAATCAGCCTCCCCTTTGGTTTTTGTAGGGGTTTCAGGGACGCCGAAACCTCGGTAACTTCGACAGAGTTGACTGTGCATATTGTACAATCGGATTGTTGTTGTTGTTGTTGTTGTTGTTGTTGTTAACGCACTGCTTGTGGCGGGGAGCCGGATTGGCCGAATGGTAGAGCGTTGGACTTCTCGGCTCGGGTCGTGAGTTCATATCCCGACTGGGGCCAAATATTTGTGCTGGCTTTTTCATCGTTGCCCCGTCTTTGATATCACCCTTACGTGGGTTGAAAAGGACATTAACCCCTCCCCCACTCCAAACACACACCCACCCACCCATCCGCACTGCTTGTGTTTTTTTTTTTTTTTTTTTTTGGGGGGGGGGTTGAGATTGCAGACCTTTAATCACTGTCCCTTAACAAAACGAAAGGTTAGAGGCCAGTGGATACTCACAGATTGTTCACACTGGTTTTTTTTTTTTTTCTATCCCCCTTCAGCCAGTGTGTGGGTGTTTGAAGTTTGAAATGTGGTAGAGGGAGGAGGGCGGGGAGCAGTGAAAACTGTGGCAATGGTAATGATTTATGCCCAGTGAAACAAAGCCATGTGTATTATGTGCTAGACCTTTACGTGAAAGCCGATGCCACTGACATTTCACACCCACACATATTATCCCGAAATAAACTATGATTATGAAACCCTAGGCTTTAAAAAAAAAAATAGCAACAAATAAAATGTATGGCCTAGAAAAGTAAAAAACGCGACGTGTCCAACTACAGCTCGATAATGACAGCAAACTTATTAACTCTTTGACGACGGAGCGCAATTTCTGACACACGATTTCCTATAGGAATTGTCAGAAATTGCGCTCCGTCGTCAAAGAGTTAATACTAAGGGTGGTTATGTGGGTGTTTCACAGTTTAACGCCCTGTTCCACCACGTTCGGGTGATATCAAATACAGGGCAACGACAAAAGGCCAGAAAAAAAATATTTGGCTCCAGCAACGTGTGATACTGCACCAGTGACTGAGAAAGATCGCAGACATTCTCACGGCGATTTACAGGGGGAGGAAATAATCTGTATTAGTTCAATACGCACCCGAAATAATACATGACAAACGAAAGACACGTTACGTGTTCAACTACAGTTCAGTCAAACAGCAAAGTTCTTAATGCTGAACCGTTGATGAATGCCATAGACCTGCTCACGGCGATTTAAAGACAGGAAATAATCTGTATTAGTTCAATACGCACCCGAAATAATTCATGACAAACGAAAGACACGTTACGTGTTCAACTACAGTTCAGTAAAACAGCAAAGTTCTTAATGCTGAACTGCTGATGAATAACACCGATATGATGTGCACGTCGATTCGAAGGCAGGAAAGTTCCATATGCACCTAACAAAATTTATGACCAAAACAAAGACTACAGCTCAGCAAAACAGCAAAGTTAGCAATACAGACTCATCGAAAAAGAACATGCAAGAGCACGGCCATTCCAAGACACAAAATACGCGCCCAATATACCCAATAAAATTGATGATTAAAAAATCTACATGTTTAAGTAGTGCTCGGAAAGGACAGGGGTGGGTGTTTGGGGGTTTAACGTCCTTTTCCACCACGCACGGGTGATATCAAAGACGGGGCAACGATGAAAAAAGCCAGCACAAACATTTGGCCCCAACCGGGATACGAACTCACGACCCGAGCATTAGAAGACCAACGCTCTACCATTCGGACACCCCGGCTCCCCGCTCGGAAAGGACAGCAAAGTTCGTACTGCTGAACCTCTAGAGAAAAATACAGACATGTACTCGGCTTATCAGAGACAGGAAATAATCTGTATTAGTTCAGTGCAATGGTAAAAATTATTCCACGATACCTGGGGGGAAAAATCCTCACTGCACTGTGAGTGAATCCGACGCGATGCCCTCTTTGATTTCCCCTCTGGGAATTGGCAAGCTCATAAATCTTTCAGTGTGTTTAAAGCGGCATAATATCAGGATGCGAAACTCCCACAGTGTCAAAAAAAAAGTGCCTCGCACAGACGCTGGTAATGGGTCAGTGCATTGTGCCGTATGTAGGAGGTTTGGCTACACGACATAGATAGGATTTCAAAGAAAACGCTGTATATTCCTGTTAAACATAATGCTATGCAAGACAACTTAGAAGTGCATGGTGCCGTATGTAGGCGGTTTGGCTACACGACATAGATAGGATTTCAAAGAAAACGCTGTATATTCCTGTTAAACATAATGCTGTGCATGACAACTTAGAAGTACGTGGTGCCGTATGTAGGCGGTTTGGCTACACGACATAGATAGGATTTCAAAGAAAACGCTATACATTCCTGTTAAACATAATGCTACGCATGCCACCTTAGAAATGCTTTAAAATTCAACCAAAAAAATCACAAAAATCCAGCAGCCAAAGACTCTTGTGTAGAGTAAATGTCAACTAATTCCAATATTCCGGGTTTTTTTTTAATGCTAGGAGCGACCACATACCCATCCTCTGTCGTCTGCAAGCTCTTGTGGCAGCCGAGCATAAATACAAAGTCCATATGCCAGGCTCATTTTTCCCTGTTATTACTATTACCTGGCATGAAACTTATTTACAAAGCCAAAAAAAACAAAAAAAAAACAGCCCAGCATTGCCACGTTTTTAACCCGCACACAATTTTTTAAAAAAATTCTGTTCTGTATTTAGCGGAATTCTTCCTGCATGCCCCGGAATTCTTCCTACATGCCCCGGAATTCTTCCTACATGCCCCGGAATTCTTCCTACATGCCCCGGAATTCTTCCTACATGCCCCGGAATTCTTCCTACATGCCCCGGAAGCTGTTACCGTTGTGTAACTTTTGGCTCATGTCTCGGCAACGACGGCTCGGAACAGGCTTATGTTTTGCTCACATCTTAACGATATCATGCTCTTGTCGTCAAAATAAACCTAGGTCGATTTGCGGGGTCTAAAATCTTATGACATGCCGCTTTAAAGTGGACAAATTGCAGTCTGATTGCCCTGTAACACGTCTGTCTTCCGCGGTGTTCTAATCGATGGTTTCGATCGCGATGGAAATGCATTCGGTATTGCTGATGCACTAAGTGTTTCTCGCTAGATTTCAATTTAGTATAGCAGGCATTTTTAGCCGTGTTCAGCTGTGTATATTTCAAGGCTTTGTGTGTGTGTGTGTGTGCGTGTGTGTGTGTGTGTGTTGTGTGTGTGTGTGTGTGTGTGTGTGTGTGTGTGTGTGTGTGTGGATTGGGGGTGGGGGTATCGAGTGTAATCGAGAGGGTGTGTAAATTCGACACCACAACATATTCCAATGACACTTGTGAGTTTCATTGATGATTGTAAAAACAAACAGATCTGAACATGCCAATACCCGATTTACCATCATTTCTTGTCGTATATGTGCTAGCTGTAGGTACGAGAAAGAGAACGATTTGAGTGGTGGTGATGGTTGGTGGCTACAGATGTCTGTGAAAGGCTTGGAAGTAACTTGACTGTTCTTTCCTCCTCCTTCCTTGTGCCCAACCCCCCCCCCCCCACTCCCACCCCCACCACCACCACCACCACCACCACCTCCCCTCTCCCATCACTGATGTTTATTTCCACCTGCAAGCCACTGACCTAGTCTTTTTGCAGATCAAGCCTCTCCGCTCTCACGCATCACAAATCTGTCACTTGTCTCCAAACACGTGCTTCCTACGTGCCACGCACATTCACCTTGCGCACAATTCGAGGCCAGTGTAGACCAGAGGGACTCAAACATCTGTTTCAAAATCACGGTCGTCTGTTGACAGCCCCCCGCTCTCGCTCTAGTTTCCCCGCGTACCAGATCTGTCGGCGACTCTGTCCGAAATTATCATTATCGATCTCGTGGAAGAGGCGACACGAGTTCGTAGTGCATGAGGCCGTCGGGGGTGGGTGGGCCAAGGCAAAGGACAAGCGAAAGGCAGCCAGGCACGCTGAAGCGAAAAGCCAAGGCAGCGCACACGCCTATGTTCCAGGGAGAGGGGAATCCAAAAAAAAAAAAAAAAACCACACCGCACCAGCCAATACAGATGCGGAAGATACGTCAACAGTAGCGAGACAATGCTACTGCCAGCACTGTCCCTGGTACATGGCTGAACTGAACTGAACAACCAAGGATTTCTAAGTCTTCTGTTCTTCTGAATACTGCTGCTACTGCTGCGGACGATTTCTCGAAGACCTGGCCGCTAGGAGAGGTTCGGTGTTTTGGTTTTTGAGCCTGGGTGCTGTCCAGCATAGACGTGTTGCGCTGACGCCGTCATGTTTCACAGAACCTCCTCTGGGATCCCTTTCTCCTTCCCTATCCTCATGTCTCTGGGTGAGTGATGTTTGGCCTTTTTCCTCCCGTCAGTCCTCTGTCCTCGCAGCATTTGCTTTCTCCAGTTCTAGAACGCGAGAGTTCTAAGCTGTAGTGCTGTGGAATTCTAGGTATGACAAATGATACTCTGGTAAGAAATGGATAGAGAAAAAAATCAATGGTGTAACAGAGAGACTTGTGTGACCTGAAAAGCTTAGATATCCACCTTCTCCAGTTCTAGAACGCCAGATTTTTAACCTCTAGTGTTATGTAATTCTACACAGGAGAAATGATAATCTGGTAAGAAAAAATGCAGGAAAACAATGTGTAACGGAGAGACCCATGTGACCTGAGAAGCTTAATCTTCTGATTGTTTTTACGTTTTCGGGTTGTTTGTTTGTTTGTTTGTTTTTTTGTTTTTGGTTGTTGTTGTTTTTTTCCTTAAACATTTCTGATGTAATGGACGAGTGTCTCCCGAATACAGTGATCTTGATTTAAACACCACAGCCCGCCCTGCCAAAAGAAATGGTACTATGTGTCTTCTATCCTCTGCATAAATCTGTTCAGTTATAAATAGTGTGCTACTGTTCCACCCTTAAGGACTGCTTGAATATATACAAAGTGAGTTACCACCCTCAAATACAACTGGAATCATATACAGTGTGCTACCACCCTCAAATACAGCTGAAAGTATACATTGTGTGTTATCACCCCTCCAGGGCTTTGAATAATACATAATGTGTAACCACCACCATCAAGCTCAAAGTGGAGGTCTGGTTAGAAACGAGAAGCACCCGTGACACCAATATTTCTCATTGTTGATCTGGTCTCTAGTAGCTCAGCCACTCCATTAAGCTTTGCCCTTGGTGTCAGGCGCGCAATCACAACACCAGATGTCAACACAACAGACGCCTACGCTGCTCGGCCATTGCCGCCATGCAGGCTGCGTACACAACATTACGTCACTTCTGCGCCGTGCGTGTCTGCTGCGTGTTTGGTCCCATTGTCTTCTTTCTAGCATTGCCTCTGAAACAGACAGAGAAAGTTTTCCCACAGTAGATGAATTGCTTGTTTACCACGGAAACACTGCCGGTCGATGGTCAAGAGTGAACTGTTTGCACTCGGTGATTTTTGTGTGTTAAAAGGGGCTCTTGCTGGTGAGTGTAAGTCACACAGTGTCTGGAAAAGTTTGAAACTGAGAGAGCTACTGCTGCGTGCGTGAGTTCTTTGAAGAGTCATTCAGAATGCGATTGCTACAATATCTAGTGAGAAGTTGTAACTTCGCGTTTTTCGATAGGTTTTACACCGACCCGAACCCCTAACACCCCCACCCCCCACCCCCTACAACACACACACACACACACACACACACACACACACACACACACACACACTTTGCTTATTTTTATTGTTTCATATACCGTAATATTGGCACATATGTCTTCATGAGTAAAACAAATCACAATACTGGGCACGAAACGGTGCCGTTCAACACTAACGCAGACACTAATAAAGGCACAAACATACAACATAAGGAAAACTTAAACATATGGAATGCGTCGGATGTTAAGAATAAAGACGTGTATATATGACTGGGATACACTCGTAGGTCTCATCGTGCGGGGTCAGAAATTGTATTATTTTCAAAGTCTTTCTGGTGGCAGACAATCATAGTCTTGGCTGGTAGAATAGGTGACTCTTACAGGACATGACCAACCAAAACCACCCAAGTTTTTTTTTTTCCCGTCATAGACACACAATTAACCTGATTAAAACTCAGGTCAAAGAGAAAGCAGACCCACCTAGAGTTTTTTCCCGTCATGGACACACAGTTAGCCCGATCAAAACTTCAAGTCAAAGGGACAAAACCAGACCCACCTAGAGTTTTTTCCCGTCATGGACACACAGTTAGCTCTATCAAAACTTCAAGTCAAAGGGACAAAACCAGACCCACCTAGAGTTGTTTTTTTTTTCCGTCATGGACACACAGTTAGCCCGATCAAAACTTCAAGTCAAAGGGACAAAACCAGACCCACCTAGAGTTTTTTCCCGTCATGGACACACAGTTAGCTCTATCAAAACTTCAAGTCAAAGGGACAAAACCAGACCCACCTAGAGTTTTTTCCCGTCATGGACACACAGTTAGCTCTATCAAAACTTCAAGTCAAAGGGACAAAACCAGACCCACCTAGAGTTTTTTCCCGTCATGGACACACAGTTAGCTCTATCAAAACTTCAAGTCAAAGGGACAAAACCAGACCCACCTAGAGTTGTTTTTTTTCCGTCATGGACACACAGTTAGCCCGATCAAAACTTCAAGTCAAAGGGACAAAACCAGACCCACCTAGAGTTTTTTCCCGTCATGGACACACAGTTAGCTCTATCAAACTTCAAGTCAAAGGGACAAAACCAGACCCACCTAGAGTTTTTTCCCCGTCATGACACACAGTTAGCTCTATCAAAACTTCAAGTCAAAGGGACCAAAACCAGACCCACCTAGAGTTTTTTTCCCGTCATGGACACACAGTTTAGCTCTAATCAAAACTTCAAGTCAAAGGGACAAAACCAGACCCACCTAGAGTTTTTTCCCGTCATGGACACACAGTTAGCTGCTATCAAAACTTCAAGTCAAAGGGACAAAACCAGACCCACCTAGAGTTGTTTTTTTTTCCGTCATGGACACACAGTTAGCCCGATCAAAACTTCAAGTCAAAGGGACAAAACCAGACCCACCTAGAGTTTTTTCCGTCATGGACACACAGTTAGCTCTATCAAAACTTCAAGTCAAAGGGACAAAACCAGACCCACCTAGAGTTTTTTCCCGTCATGGACACACAGTTAGCTCTATCAAAACTTCAAGTCAAAGGGACAAAACCAGACCCACCTAGAGTTTTTTCCCGTCATGGACACACAGTTAGCCCGATCAAAACTTCAAGTCAAAGGGACAAAACCAGACCCACCTAGAGTTTTTTTGGGTTTTTTTTTTCCCGTCATGGACACACAGTTAGCCGGATTAAAAGTTCAAGTCAAAGGGACAAAACCAGACCTACCTAGAGTTTGGGGTTTTTTCCCGTCGTGGACACACAATTAGCCCGATCAAACCTTCAAGTCAAACGAACAAAACCAGACCCACTTAGGGTTTTCCCGTCACGGCCACACAATTAGCTCGATCAAAACTCCAAGTCAAACGAACAAAACCAGACCCACAAGCGTTGAACCGCAAGAACGGGGCTGTCACAAACACGGCCTCCTCGATTTCCCAAGGGAGAGAACAGCGTGGTTTAGGTGACGTCCCTCGGACGCACGAGACAGCCACCGCTGGCCGCGCTGACGTCCGAAGGGCCTTGCGGTAGTTCCTGATTCTCCTACAGTTCCTTGCGCAACTTTCTGATCCGTGGAATATTCCAGAGGATTTCCATCGTGTCCGCAAGCACAGTGATTACCTGGTCCCCAAGTCTCAGAAGTGATTAGACGGACATGGAGATGTCGATCACAACGTCCCTAGACGTACTCTCTCTCTCTCTCTCTCTCTCTCTTTCTGGACCACTGGACCAATGTCTTTTACCGTTAACAAATAAAGTTTCATCTCTCTCTCTCTCTCTCTCTCTCTCTCTCTCTCTCTCTCTCTCTCCGTATATAAACCTTTCCCTCTCTTTGCCTTTTGTGTCTGTCTCTTTGCAAGACTTGCAGGTTCTTTGTAAAGGGACTTTAATTTAAAGTGAGGCAGCTCACGTCTGCTTTTATTCGTATTTTTTAAATTGAAGTTGTTTTCATCGTGATTGCTGCAACTACATGTATCAAACTTCTACATAACATCCGACCCGGCCCGAGAACTCCCTGTTGGCTATAATGATAAAGACTGGTTAAAAAGAACAAGCCACTGCACGCCAGTAGGAGCCACTTCAAGGCGTGGGCCTTCTCGCCAGGCAATGAGACTGCTGCAGATTGCGCAATAGTGGTTGCAAGTGGCTTCTAGTGATCATTCGTGAGACAGGGATAACTTTAAATGTCCCAGAAAATCTACTGCATGTTCGCACTGTAAAGGTACTACAAGCCAAATCCTACACTAACTACAACACGACCCGAGAGGCAGCTATTGGCGGAGTTGTCCACGTTCAGTGAATTTATTTGACAAAACGGAAAAGCAAAATCCCAGAATGAGGATTAATAAAACATACAAGTCCAGGATTCTAGGAGAAAAGCAGTATTGCGAAATCCACTACTGTTTTGGGGGCTGAACCCGCCTCACGCTACCTACACTGAGATACTGAAAGCAAAGAAAGTTATCTGCGTCAGACATCATTTTCGAAATGTCCCATTACTTTCTTACCAAGGCGGAAATATGTCCTGTCATACCTGCGCCACACTGGACAATACTTGGGGCAAATGTCCTACACGTTTAAGCCGGCTCTTAACTGGGCACTGCGGAGCGCCACAGTGCTGTCCACAGTTGTGATTTGGGGGGTTTTCCACCGCTGTGGCGTCATCACAGCAACCTGGATTTCAAATAGCCACAGCTGTGACTGTGGTGTCCACAACAGATTCTGGCTGTACTACGTCTCTCGGCGCGCAAACATGGCGGACAGTGCATCTTCAATCGGTTTGTCACCGAGCACAGCTGTGTTCAGTTTTGTAGTTAGTAGACACACCGAGCGCAGCGACTGTGATGTGCACATGTGTGTTTCGCGCGCTGTGCCCAGTTAAGAGCAGGGTTTACGGTAAAGTCAGCTAGGACGTTTGTCCTGTTACAGCTTCCACGGATGAAGAATTAACACTTTCAACCCTGCCCCCGTATCACCTACGGTCTCGTAGACACTAACAATAATATGCGTGTATGTGACCGACTCTCATACGCTCTTAACAGTGGAAGATTCCCCTATAAGATGGATCCAATACTTCTTGAGAAATAGGGTTTTGTATGCAAGAGCCCAGCTTTAGATCTAGCACGCTTGGAAAACTCCCAGGCAGAGGAGCGTTATCGCTATTGAGATTCCTTCAGGGCTGAAAGGGTTAAGCCCTGCTTCCAATGCGAGTGCAGCTTACATATTATGTATGGTAGTTCCGGGCGTTGCCTGCCTCACCCGAAGGGGAGCCGGGGTGGTCGAATGGTAGAGCGTTGGACTTCTAATGCTCGGGTCGTGAGTTCGATCCCGGCTGGGGCCAAATATTTGTGCTGGCTTTTTCATCGTTGCCCCGTCTTTGATATCACCCTATGTGGTGGAAAAGGACGTTAAACCCCCAAACACCCACCCACCTACCCCACCCGCCTCATCCGAAAGTCTATCTTCGGAAAACGCTCCTTTAAGCTGACGCAAACTCTGGTATGTGAAAAAGCCCATAAGCCTCGCGATCTGTCGGTGGATGCGGAGGCAGCTATTCCCTTTCTGACGCCACTGCTTACAAACTTTTTCGGTCTACACAGCACGGATTAAGATTTAACGACTTTGGCCTGACATAAATGTACAGGATTGTTTTTTTCCCCTGGTGCTTGCTAAAGAGATCGCCGGCTGTGTCTTGTTGTTTTCCTCGTACAGCTACAGGGGTCACGGGGTCATGTTGCTTTCCACAGAGGTTGCTGTCACCTGCTGCTGTCTACAGAGGTTGCTGTCACCTGCTGCTGTCTACAGAGGTTGCTGTCACCTGCTGCTGTCTACAGAGGTTGCTTTCAATTGTTGTATACAGAGGTTGTATCGCTGTATCCTGTTGCTTTCTATAGACAACTACAGAGGTCACTTCCTCATACTGCTTTCTACAGAAGAAGACATCTTTTCATACTGCTTTCTACAGAGGTCACTTTTTCTTATTGCTGTTTGCAGAGGTCACTTTTTCATACTGTATTCTACAGGGGTCACTTTTTCATACTGCCTTCTACAGAGGTCACTTTTTCATGCTGCTTTCTACAGAGGTCACTTTCTCATATTGCTTTCTACAGGGTCGGTGGATGTTTGAGGGTTTAACGTCCTTTTCCACCACGTAAGGGTGATATCAAAGACGGAACAACGATGAAAAAGCCAGCACAAATATTTGGCCCCAGCCGGGAAAACATCTTTTCATATTGCTTTCTACAGAGGTCACTTTTTCATACTGCTTTCTACAGAGGTCACTTTTTCATGTTACTTTCTACAGAGGCCACTTCTTTCATACTGCTTTCTACAGAGGTCACTTTCTTACACTGCTTTCTATAGAGGTCGCTGTGCTGTTACCTTTTAAGATAAGATAAGACACATTTATTCGCTTCTTAGTTACAATTAAGAAGAATTTGCTTTGCTCCTCTTAATAAAAACACATGTATACACAAACATACCATGGAAATACACAACTGACATACACATTCACACACTCAGTCATTGGCTAAAACACAATTTAAGAAATAGGCATTGGCATTGCCTCACATTAAACTATGTTAAACAAGCACTGAGGGTAACAGTTAAAATGGAGGGGCAGGCCTAACACAGGATACAGATCACAGATAACAGATAACAGCTCTCTTTTACGAATGTTACTGGCATCAGCCGGTTTCTACAGAGGCCACTGTTTCCTGAGATTAGGTCAGGGAGCTACAGGGAAATCTGGCACTGGGACAGTATCCCGTATGTTTTGGTCACGTGATTTATGGGGGAGGGGGCGGGTGGGGATGGGGGGGGGGTATAGCTACCGTCAACACAAGTCTGTACCATAGGCTTGGTATATTCGTATATGTGTGTGTCCGACTCCAGAGGTTAGCCTGCGTTGTGTGTTTGTAGTTTTTTGTTTTTGTTTGTTCGAGCGAACGCGCACGTATGAATGTGTGTGTTCGTATGCTTGTCTGAATACGCGCGGGTCTATAGAGAAATGCTCTGTGTGTGTGTGTGTGTGTGTGTGTGTGTGTGTGTGTGTGTGGACATTGTGTATGTATGCACGAGTGGGTGGGTGGGTATTTGGGGGTTTAACGTCCTTTTCCACCACATAGGGTGATATCAAAGACGGGGCAACGATGAAAAAGCCAGCACAAATATTTGGCCCCAGCCGGGATCGAACTCACGACCCGAGCATTAGAAGTCCAACGCTCTACCATTCGACCACCCCGGCTCCCCATGTATGCACGAGATAGACCTGAGTACTTGTGTGAATCACAGTGTATTTGCAGTCAATACATATGTGCGAGTGTCTGTATATATGCTTTGTTCTTGATTTTGTTTTCGTTCGGTTGTTCTTTTGTGTTTTTGTTTTGTTGTTGTTTCTGTTGTTTCAGGTTTTTCTTTTTTGTCTGTTTTTTTTTCTCCTCTCTGTTTTTGTTTGCTTTTGTTTTAATATTCCCCCAGAGGGTTGGAAAAATAAACTTGACTTGACCTGTTGTTATTATGCATACGGTGCGAGAGGGTTCTGTCGCCTGTTGGCTTTCTGCAGAGTCCGCTAGCTGTCGTCCGGTGCTTTCTAGGACTCGGGAAGTGGATCAATATTTTTAGCTCTAATTACCGCCAGTTAGCGTCGGTCACTCGTTCCCTCGGCACACGTCTCAGCCGCCCACGTGCAGAATTAGCGTCGTAGCGCATTTTGTTTCAATTTTCCCAAAGTGGGAAAACTTTACGGAAGAGACCATGTAGGCGGGGAAAAGAGGTTAATGTGTTGGAAATTCGGTCAGTTAAAATAGCTTCTTTTTTTTCTTAAAAACAGGATCAGGATGTAGTTAATTACTGTTGTTGTTGATGATGTTGGGTGGTTTTTCAGTTGTTGTTGTCGTGGTTGTAAGTGGTGGTTTGTTTTTGTTTGTGGTTGTTGTTGTGTCTGTTTTCCCAAATAAGAACACTTTGGGGGAAGGGGGAAGTAGACGGGGAGAGAGTTGAATGTCTTGGAAGTTAGGTCAGTTAAACGCCTTTTCTTTGCAACAGGCACAGGAAGTTGTTGTTGTTGATGTTGTTGTTGTTGTTGTTGTTGTTGTTGATGTTGATGTTGTTGTTGTTGTTGTTATTGTTGCTGGTGCTGCTGCTGCTGCTGGGTTTTGGGGCGGGGGTGGCGGTGGTTGTAGTTCTTGTTGATGGTGGTGGTGGTGTCGCGATGAGCTTTTATTGTATCCATTGCCTCTGGAGGTGTAGTGACGCTGCTCTGTCGGTCCACGTGTTTGACGATCGAGACTCGCCTCAACCCTGTACCCGGGTCCTCGCTTCTCTTGGCCCCTGCGATGACAGCCAAGTCGGGCTAACCGAGACCGAGCCGAGCTAAGTAATAGCTAAGAAGGAAAAAATTAAAATACTCTGTGACAAGGAAAGTGGACAGTTGTGAACAACTTGGAGGTCCCAGTGTTATTTCACAGTGTGCACAGAAGCGATGAAAACTGTCGCATTTACCAGCGCTGTACATTTTCAGCCTGGTTAAAGAGGATTGCCTGTATGTGTTGTCTCCCTCGCCGTAACAAGCACGCATTTTTCGTGGCAGAGTATAAAGCTCCCACGAAAAATGCATGCTTGCTGCGGGTCTGTGTATGCACGAGGGACAACTCATGCAGGAAATAATCGCTGAAAATGTACTGTGCTGGTAATATATATATATATATATATATATATATATATATAGAGAGAGAGAGAGAGATGTGTGTGTGTGTGTGTGTGTGTGTGTGTTCCCTATTAGCCTTAGGCATCATAGTCATCCCTAAAGTTAGTTAGTTAGTTAGGGCTTAACGCCGCGCAAGCAACAAAAACTATTTCGCGGCTATACAGGGCCTGCCAGGTTTAATGGACCTGGCACTGAGATAAGATAAGATAGATTTATTGCTTCTTAGTTACAATTAAGAAGAATTTGCTTTGCTCCTCTTGATAAAAAAACACAATTGATATACACAAACATACCATAGAAATACATATACTTACAGACCCTGTAAAGCCGCGAAATAGTCTTTGTCCAGCTTAAAACATGTTGTAAATATATGTTAACAATTCTTTTGGCTTAAATGAGAAAAAAAAAAACTTATACAAGAATAATTTCTTTCTTAGACTGTGAAAGACTCAGAGGATAAAGCTATATCACAGACTATATTGCATTAATGTCTATATTCTATAGAAGAGGTTGGACTCCTTGAGGAAGCAAAAATGCTTCAGTCTAGAAACAAAAATTAACATGCACAGACCATTTCGGGGCACGCGTCTGACACGAGTTTAAACAATTTGAATGTCTCCTTCCCGCTTAATCCTTACTGGAGTAATGCGAGTCCGGTTTCGGTGTAGGCCAGAAAGTCACTTCACTCAAATCAACTCGCATCACCTCTGCTTGCCATGTGCGCAAACAATATCCCAGCTTCACTGGCAGTTTGCCTTCTGTTGCAACCCCCCTGGGATGCATTTTGCCTTACAAAATTACAAACATCACGAAAATCACGCTTTTTCCTGACATGTAAAATTATTACAAACTAACACACTCGCCGGACGTGGCTCTTCAGATAGACACCAAACTTGACCCCCCCCCTCCCCCCCCCCCCCCCCCGCGCTTCCTGTAACAACCCCCTGGCATGCATTTTGCCGTACAAAATTACAAACATCACGAAAATCACGCTTTTTCCTGACGTGTAAAATTATTACAAACTAACACACTCGCCGGACGTGGCTCTTCAGATTGACACCAAACTTGACCCCCCCCCCCCCACCCCCCGCGCCTCCTGTTACAACCCCCTGGCATGCACTTTGCCCTATAAATACAAAAATCACGAAAATCACACCTTTTCCTGACAACAAAAATCACTACAAACTAGCACACTCGCCGAACTTGACTCCACGCTCAACATACGCTATTACGCCTTTAGCAGTATAAGCCTTCCTTTTTCCAAGATGTCTGCCGTAGTAAGCATCTTACAAATCTGTATTGATCTTGTGCTTTCGGCTGTGCATTTCCGCGTAGTCAGCGTTTGAGAACAGAACACCGCTCAACGTTGACATAAGCGCTACGAATAGGTTTACAATAAACGGAGTGCCATTGTCCTCTACTCGTGCCAGCAAAGCCCACAGCATACACCCACCGACAGTGAAAGTCGATCACGGTTTGAGGGTGGGTGGGTGGGTGTTTGGGGGTTTAACGTCCTTTTCCACCACATAGGGTGATATCAAAGACGGGGCAACGATGAAAAAGCCAGCACAAATATTTGGCCCCAGCCGGGATCGAACTCACGACCCGAGCATTAGAAGTCCAACGCTCTACCATTCGACCACCCCGGCTCCCCGGGTCACGGTTTGAAAGCATAATATGACTAGTTTGGTGTTTCGTTTTTTTTTTTTTTTTTTTGTTGTTTTTGTATTTTTGTTTTTGGTTGTTGTTGTTGTTGTTTTATATGACGTTTTGGGGTTTGAAGGTTACCCGGACACCTACAAGGGGAGCCGGGATACCCGAATGGTAGAGCGTTTGACTTTCAATGCTCGAGTCGTGAGTTCGAATCCCGGCATAGGTCAAATATTTGTGCTGGCCTTTTCTCATTGCCCAGGTCTTTAATATCACCCATACGTGGTGGAAAAGGACGTTAAACTCCCAAACACCCACCCACCCGAACACCCACAAGTATTTTTAAGGACAATTTCCAATGTGAAATATCAATTCTGATCGTGGTTTTAAGGTACATATATTTCAGTTTGGGTTCATCC
>JACVVK020000084.1:1290000-1342500 GCA_018292915.2 Batillaria attramentaria
TGCGCAGTACATCATACTTTGTACTCGGTTGCGCTGTACATCATAATACGTTGCATACTCAGACAGGAGACTATTGTCAGCGTCATATGCTACATACAATTCTCACGTCATGCCATCGCAGCATAATAAATTATTTGTACTGGTGCGCAGTACATCATGATTTGTACTTTTGCGCTGTACATCATAATACGTTGCATACTCAGACAGGAGACTATTGTCAGCGTCATATGCTACATACAATTCTCACGTCATGCCATCGCAGCATAATAATTATTTGTACTGGTGCGCAGTACATCATAATTTGTACTTTTGCGCTCTACATCTTATTAATACGTTGCATACTCAGACAGGAGACTACTGTCAGCGTCATATGCTACATACTCAGACGCGACATAGCATGCCACTGCATCATCATTTTGTGGCTGATGTGCTGACGGGTCAGCGTGTTTTGCCATCAGGCAGCTCAGCCGAGATAATCGATACACGGGAGGGGGGGGGGGGGGGGGGGGGTCTGTCAGCCGCTGTACACATGACTCAGTGTTTTCTCCGCCTCCCACCTGTTAGAGCCACGACCGTCAACACCATATGTCATCCTCTTGTTTCCTCAGCCAGCGCTCGCCCCGTGGCAACAGGAGAGGAAGTGTAAAAGCCCAGGTTTTAACGCAGTTTCCACCAAGTAAGTTTGGGCCACAGAGGTTGTTGTACACCAGTGCCCTCACTAAAAAAAAAAAAAATTAATTGAATTGCATTGCATTGAATTGAATTGAATTGAATTGAATTGAATTGAAAATACTTTATTCTTCCCTAAAAGGGAAATTGTTACTTTTGCCCAAAATTCACTACATCACATAAGAAACAGTAAATAAAATTAACATAACATCGACTATGTGTAACTTGAGATAATCATACATCTAACCTCTGTCCTCCGCACACGGATGGGTGGATGGGTGTGTGGGAGATTAACGTCCTTTTCCACCACATAGGGCAACGATGAAAAAGCCAGCGGAAATATTTGGCTCCAGCAGAGATTCGAACTCTCGACCCGAGCATTGGAAGTCCAACGCTCTACCATTCGGCCACCCCGGCTCCCCCTCATGCGCGCCCGCGCGCGCGCGCGCACGCACACACACACACACACACACACACACACACACACACACACACACACACACACACACACATACACACACACCTATCGCAGGGGGGAATCTTAAATAAATCGTCCTGTAAAAAAAAGTTCATTAAACAACGGTATAATTTCCATGTCTGCAAGGAATTTGATCTGGCTTTGTGGGAGTGTTGCACATTGATTGTACTCATGTTTACTGCAGTGAATGGATGGTGGTACTGCCTGAGTGTCGCTTAAGGCCGTTCTTAACCGGGCGAACTTCTGGTTCGCGAACTAGGTTCGAAGAGTACGGCGAACTAGATTCGCGCGCGTTGTTTCTTAACCCACCGAACGCTCCTTCGCAAACCCTGGTTCGAAAGGTAGCATGGTGACAGTCACGGTGTTGCGGCCATACTCGACCTGGTAGCACACTGTGCTTGTGCAGCCGACAAGTGAAAAATGGCGGACGTCATCTACGAATAATCGTCAGAGAGCCATTGGTACAAAGAAGGCGTTGGACTCAAATTTAGGGCGGGCCGTGAAAGCCACGTGGGGTCGATGGCAGCATTGGAAGTTTTCATAGAGCTCTCTGACATAGACTTGTTGATACGAAACACTTATCTGACGCAGTGGATGTTGCTCATTCCAAAGTATGCGTCTCTAAAGTGCTAATTTCACAATCAAAATCGCGCAAGAACCACCTTCATCTATTTGAGACCAGTCAAAACTCCCGAATGTCGACAGCAAGAAGAACCAATGACGTCATTTATGAAACATGTTTCTAGGACCCATTTTTTATCTTGTTATTCTGTTTACAAGAAGTAATGCAAAACGTTGACGCAACCAGCTGGACGTGTATGCTACTCGACGCAACTGAGAGGTAGCAAACGACACAGGAAAACTCACAGCTAGACAAATATCATAACCGCCCCCCTCCTCCAACGTCACAAGGCAACAGGAGGTGAGAAAATGTGACCCGTTCTCGCGAAAGCGACCGTTAAGTCGCGCTAGGCCGAACGCCGCTACAGGCGAAAAGAGTGCCGGGGTTCAGTATGGCCGCCTTGTGAGTAGCCAACTTCAACTGCTGATAGCTCTGTCAATTTTTGTAGTACAGCTTTCGTTCTTATATTGAATTAAACTGCATAACTAGTAGATTGCAGGGATGTACATATATTAAAATTGATAATTTTCGACGTATGGTCCCTTTTGTGAAAACGGACCACAAATGTGTAATTATGTGTATTTTGTCACCTCCTGACACCGTTGTGTGTGTGTGTATGTATGTGTGTGTGTGTGTGTGCGCGCGTGTGCGTGTGTGTGTGTGTGTGTGTGTGTGTGTGTGTGCGCGCGCGCGCGCGTGCGTGTGCGTGCGTGCGTGTGTGTGTGTGTGTGCGCTTGTGTGTGTGTGTGTGTGTGTTGGCGGAGGAGGGGGGGGGGGCATTGTGGGGGAGTGGGTTGGTACAATGAAGCATTGAGCGCACGAGGGTGTGCACGTGTCTGTCACGTTTGTAGACCATCTGTTGCCCCTGCATCCATGAACACACACTAGGAGCACAGCCACCACAATAGACCTTCCTACCGAGGACGCATATAGGTATGCAACCAGTGTGATGAAACATACGTTACAAGAGATTGCACTTTTGCGGAAATTCTCACCGTCCAGGTCGTCCCTTGAAAACTATTTGTCCTTCCATGAGTGGTGGTTGCACATCGCGTGACCAAAAAAAAAAAAAAAAAATCATTCACGTCTTGCTTTGGCCAGGCCGGCTGGTGACTGATAAGAATTGTGAGTATGTGGTGCTAGAGCCGTACAATAAACTGAGTCGCCAGTCTTATTGTGTGTCTCAGAACAACGTTCTTTTACTAAATTACAGTCTTTGTTTTTTTGAAGATTGGTTGGTTGGTTGGTTGGTTGGCTGGTAAGCTGGTTGGGTGGGTAGTTGTTTGAAACTGTTAGGCTTTTTATCGCCTTACACCAAAAAGAAGCTAGTATCGAAAACGGGACAGCGAGGGAAAATGCAAGCACTTTTTTTAAATCCCAGTTGGGATTCGAACTCACGATTGAGCATTGACAGTCCAACGCTCTGTCCCGGCTCTCATCTCCCACTCCCCCCGACCCCCCACCCCCTCCTCCTCCTCTTCCTTTCGTTGTTCCGGGCCCTAACACTTCCTGCCCCCTGTGTGACAAGACATGTTAAAAAAAAACACTGCACACCAGTAGGAGCCACTTGAAGCCAATATTATGCAACGCGTGAGCCTTTCCCGCTAAGCCCGAGACCGCTGCAGACTGCATAATAGTGGCGTGAAGTGGCTTCTCGTGATCTGAAGATTTCAAGTCAATTTTCGATTTTTGCATGGGCTTTTAAGGGTTATATAATGAATCCCATTGAGGACAGCTCCTGCCAAACCCGGCGGTTATTTGGTCATGTATTGCTTTGCCTTTTTTTTTATTGAACTTCTTTTTCCACACACACCAGCTCGTTGTAAATCAAACATAGGGTAGGGTACATACATGTATACTACTGTACATACTGCAACAAATACATACATGTACATCATAATTATGCTGCTGCACATTATGTGTTTGTAGTTAACTGTATGTGTGAAGGAATGTTGCGCGTGTTTCCGTTGCTGTGTGAGTGAGTGCGTGTTGACTGTAAGGCACCCTGAGCTCCTGCGGGAGGGAGGGCGTCCCTTAAATACCCATTATTATTATTATTATTATTATTATTATTATTATTATTATTATTATTACATGCGTTCGTACCCATACATGATTTTACTCATATCTGTGTGTGTGAAGAATGTGTGTGCATTTTTATGTGGAAAGAGAGAGAGAGAGGGGGGAGGGAGGGAGAGAGAGAGAGAGTGCGTGTGTGGTTGACATTTGTACTGGTATGTTACAGAATAAATTGTATTCGAAATACAATTAGTTCTTCTTTTTTTTTTCTTTTTTCTTTTTTTACAGTAGTGGTAAATACCTGCACCAGCGGGCTCGAAATTCTCCATAACTGATTCTCAGTCGAGCGGCATGTTTCTCAATATTATACCTCCATCTAAGCAATTCTATAAATGGGTACAGAGCAGGTAATGTCTTATTACATCTGCAGGAAGATATATAAAATTTTTGTATGTATTACTTTGCAGTTGTAGTCCAGTTGTACCGTCCGTGCGTCCAAGAGCCATTTGTCTCTATGTCTGTCCCTGCCTAAATCATAAAAAGTCTCTTACAATGAAATCCCAGTTCACATCTTCCCACTGTCCGTATTTACGATCGTATGTACCTCCATCATGTCGTAGACAGAAGGGGGAAGGGTGGGTGTTTTGGAGTTGAACGTCCTTTTCCACCATGTGTGGGTGATATCAAAGACGGGGCAACGAGAAAAAGGCCAGCACGAGTATTTGGCCCCAGCCGAGACAGACAGAGCAAGTTCGATGTTTCGTGGAAACTGTGGCGCTGAAGTGTCTCTCCTCGGATTGGGGTTTGGTTTGGTCGAAATCTCCAGTTTGTACGGAACGTATATATTCCAACAATGGTTGGATGGTTAGTTGGATCTTAACGTCCAGGCCACAAGATGTTACTGGAAACGACCCTAAGGGGTAGGTAATGGGGGGGGGGGGGAGACAACTACCCTTGTTCAACGGTCCAGCTGAACACAATTCAGATCAGACAGACAGTCAGGCCGGCCACATCTGATCTATCCTTGACTCTCATAGATGACTGTATTACTTACATATACTGTTTTGTTTTGTTTTTGTCTGCTTCTTTGTTTTTTCACAACATAACACACAACTGCTGCTGAACGGAAACATGCAAATATATACACCAAGGCCTTCGATCAGAGTGATGAATTCAACGCATGGAATGTGTCCATCTGTTACCGCGTCACCGGGCCCAGCTTCGATTGAAACCCCAGTCCCAGGCTGCTAGCATGCTGTGTTTAAATCGAGTCACATGGGCTTGTCGAGCAGCGGAAATCACATACTATTAGCTCGCCGCGATCAAATCAGCACGGACTGTTTTGCCTATGAATACGTATTGGTGTTGATTCCCAGTGGAATTCTTGCAACTGAGTGTTCAGTGGTAGTGCCAACAGCATAAGACGCCGGGTGAATTTTAGTTCATACGTATCGTTTTGTTTTGTTTTTTTAAACAATGACTTCACGAGTGTTCGCTGTTCAGTGGTCGTGCCAGTGTGCTCATAAGAGGCTGAATGTAACTGAGTTTATAAGTATCGGTGTTTCTTTAACTGTGGACTTCTCGAGTGTTCCGTGGTCGTGCCATTGTGTTCCGTAAGAGGATGGATGTAACTGAGTTTACTCGCATCGGTGTTTCTTTAACAGTGGATTTCTCAAGTGTTCAGTGGTCGTGCCAGTGTGCTCACGAGAGGCTGAGTGAATTTGAGTGTATACCTGTGGTCTTTCTTTAACAGTGGATTTCTCAAGCGTTCAGTGGTCGTACCATTGTGCTCACGAGAGGCTGGGTGAATATGAGTTTATACCTGTGGTCTTTCTTTAACAGTGGATTTCTCAAGCGTTCAGTGGTCGTACCATTGTGCTCACGAGAGGCTGGATATAACTGAGTTTATACCTGCTGGTCTTTCTTTAACAGTGGATTTCTCAAGCGTTCAGTGGTCGTACCATTGTGCTCACGAGAGGCTGGATATAATTGAGTTTATACCTTTTGGTTTTCTTTCAAAGTGGACTTCTCAAGTGTTCAGTGGTCGTGCCAGTGTGCTCATAAGAGGCCGGATATACTTGAGTTTGTACGTATTGGTCTTTGACAGTGGATTTCTTGGGCTTCCATCGATGCTCCCGTGCTTTTTACAGGATGGATGTATTTGAGTTTAAAAGCATTGTGTTTAATCAACTGTTACCGTCTGGAATTTTCATCGGTGGTTCAGTTTTGGAAGCTCAATGTAATTGCATTTGTGGTGCTTCATGACCAGTATACTTCACGGCTGTTAAGCGGTTGTTTGATGTGATTAATACAGAGATCACCTCGTGCTTTTTAAGGTGCTGGATGAACTCTATTTGATTCTCTACGTATCGGTGTTTGATTAACAGTGGGCCTCTTGTGCGTTCAGCAATGGTTCTAAGTTTAATCATCTGTGGGTTTTTTTTGTTGTTGTTGTTTTAAGAGTTTGTATGTATTTGAGTTTATACGTTTCGGTGTTTGATTAACTAATTATATTAAATGCTGTTAGTTTCTGATTCCGATTCCAAATTGACAAGGAATTTGGTCTAGTGGTTAAGGCATCCGGCTTCGGATCCTGAGCTGCCTGGCTCGAGTCCCCGGTGGGCAGGTATACGGTTGGACTTTTCCCTTACCATATCGAGTCAAATTCATGTGCAGACTCGATTACGGTGCCTGTCTCGTCTTCGTGTACACACGCACGCACGCATGTCAAGTGTGCACGCTAAAAACCCCACGTTCATCTTTCGAAGAAGAGTAGGCTGTGACCGGTGTCGTGGTAAACAGAAATACTGTCGCATGCACCAGAGTGAATAGCAGGGTGGAGGTTTGCACATAAAGTAGCGCTTTACGGCAGCAGGCTTTCACTGCTTCGTCCTCCAGCCCTGCGGCGCCATGAGCATTTCAGTAGAGATGGATATGTGCGCCGAGGAGGTGTACCATACCATACCAAATCCTGTCACTAGTTTCTGAATCCAAAGCCTGTCCAGTGCAGGAAACAAACTGAAGATACATATTACATTTGAACAGCGAGTGGCCGCACTGTGGCGTCAGTTGTTGCAACATGTTGTCGTGTATACATGTATACGGCTGAACCCTAAATAGTTATCATGGGATTCGCGTGAGAGAACGAACGAACGAACGAACGAACGAACTTTATTTTCCAACGGAAGTGATTTAACCAAACAATGATTATTTTTCAATCAGCCGTTGCTACAAAAACAAAAAAAACTACAATGGCAAGATTAAAGGAAAATACAAGAAAAAAAAAGGCAAAATAAAGAAAGAAAAAAAAAATACTCGAAAGAAAAAAAAAATCTTTCTCTCACTCTCCCTCACACACACACACACACACACACACACACACACACACACACACACACACACACACACACACACCTGACATGGTTGTTCAGATTATACACCAAAATGGACACTTGAAAGAAACTTTCTTATTACCGAGAAGTAAACGTCTGGTTCAGTGTTTCAGTTTCAAGTAGGTGGGAAAACAGTCTTTTTCTGAAAGTGGAATGTGACGGAATAATTTTTAGACTTGGTGGTAGTGAGTTCCAGACTGTGGGCCCAGAGAAAGCAAAACTCATTTTATATATGTCTATCCTAGGGAGTGGGAGTGGTATACAACCGTTTCTCATTCCTCTAATGGCATGTGTCGGTTGTTTAATGAGTGACTTAAGGTATGGCGGGGCATTCCCGTGAATGGTACTATGTACAAGTAGACATTTGTTCAGGATATGTTGACTGCGCAGAGACAGAATCCCGAGCTGTTTGAATCTTTGGTCCGTTGGAATGGTAGAAGGGGGGTGAACTTGTTTTATTGATCTTCTATGTAAGGAGTTGAGTTTAGATAAGTGAACTTGACTGCAGCTGTCCCATACATTAGAAACATAATCTATGTGGGGTTTAACATGGGCAAAAAAGAAGAGCTTGCGATGGTCACAGTCCATATAGATTTTCAGTTTAGATAATAAGTAAAGGTTCTTAGCTACTGTCCTGCAAACGTGGTCAACGTGTGATTTCCATTTTAGCTGGTCATCAACAATCACACCTAGTAGCCTATGTTCCGAGACCTGTTTAATTTCAGCATGATCAATGGTAAGTTTGAGAGGTGGAGGAGAGAGTTGGTGTTTCTGGCGGGTTGTAATCAACATGCTTTTTGTTTTGTTAGGATTGATATGCATATGATTAGATGAACACCAGGAGGAAACGTCATTTAGACCCTGCTGGAGAGATTCAGTGATCTGGGATACTTGAGAGAGAGAGAGAGAGAGAGAGAGAGAGCTAGTGCTTGAAGAGCACCCGTATATGTCACATGTGTTTGGAGGCTTGGCGGCCTTTCTGTCTTCTCGCCGACTAAGCCGATGGCGTGTGTCTGATAATTATTGCCACGCGTGTTAATATGCGATCGTGTGAGCGTATTTGGTTGGCTTGGCAGGGCAATAGTTCACATGTTGATCCGTCATATTGCACCAAAACCCCTTCAGTGCTATAGATGTGAAGCTGTGTGGCTCCAGTGGATCTTCTCATTTGACTTATTCCACCGGCAAACTCTTCAGTCTTGTTCTAGGTTTATCTAACTGATCTGTACAGGATAGTCCACTTACTGATTTGCAATATTCCACCGAAACACCGTCGGTTCTGTAGCTGCTAAATGGTGTGACTCCAGTGGACCTTCTCATTTGACTTATTCGACCCGTGACTCTTCAGTCTTGTTCTAGGTTTATCTAACTGATCTGTACAGGATAGTTCACTTACTGAGTTGCAATATTCCACAAAAACACCGTCGGTTCTCTAGCTGTTAAGTTATGTGACTCCAGTGGACCTTCTCATTTGACTTATTCGACCCGTGACTCTTCAGTCTTGTTCTAGGTTTATCTAACTGATCTGTACAGGATAGTCCACTTACTGATTTGCAATATTCCACCGAAACACCGTCGGTTCTGTAGCTGCTAAGTTATGTGACTCCAGTGGACCTTCTCATTTGATTTATTCGACCCGTGACTCTTCAGTCTTGATCTAGGTTTATTTAACTGACCTGTACAGGATAGATCACTTGCTGACTCGCCATGTTCCACCCAAACCCCTTCAGTTCTGTAGCTGCTAAGTGATTTGGCTCCAATGGACCGTATTTGACATCTACGACCCTATTCAACGCATCTAACTTTTACGACCAAAACTCTGCAGTCTGGTTCTATGTTTATTTGACAGACCTGCACAGGACAGTTCACTTGTTGACTTGCCATATTCCACAGTTGACCAGTTCTGCAGCTGCTGAGTAGTGTGGACCTTATTTGACCTATTCGACCCGATACAACTCATCTAACGTTTTCGACCTAAACTTTTCAGTCCGCTTCTAGGTTTATTTAACAGACAGTTCACTTGCTGACCTGCCATATTCCACCAAACCCCGTCACTTCTGTAGTTGCTACGTGGTGTGGTTCTACTGGGGTCCGGCCTCTCATTTGACTTATTCGACACGCGCTCTTCAGTGTGGGCGGACCCAGAGTGGATAGTTCACTTGCTGATTTTACATACAATCCGACCAGAACAGATCAGTTGTAGGTTTGCTGGGCGAGCGTGTAGTTCACTCACTGGTTTAACTTTCTCGGTGTAAAGTCTTCACTTCATGCGTCGGTTGACAAGCCTATTAATTCACTTAATGGTTTTACTTTCTCGATTTAAAATCTTCACGTCATGCGTCGGTGAAGAAGCCTGAAATTCACTCACTGGTTTGACTTTCTCGAGGTAAAGTCTCCAGTTCATGCTTCATTCGTTAGACGGGCCTGTAGTTCACTTAATGATTTTTGTCTTTCTCGGACTAAAGTCTTCAGTTCATGCCCCGTGTGACAGACCTATAGTTCACTTAATGGTTTGACTTTCTCGATGTAAAGTCTTCACTTCATGTGTCGATGGACAAGCCTGTTATTCACTCACTGGTTTGACTTTCTCGAGCTAAGGTGTTTAGTTCATGCTTAATTCGTTAGACAGGCATATAGTTCACTTAATGATTTGTCTTTCTCGGACTAAAGTCTTCAGCTCATGCCCCGTTGGACAGACCTATGGTTCACTTCATGGTTTGACTTTCTCGACATAAGTTGTTAGTTTCTGTACGTCGGTGGACAAGTTTATTAATTCACTTACTGGCGTAGTTTTGTTGATGTGAAATCTTCCGTTCATGCGTCGGTGGACAAGCGTAAAGTTCACATACTGAATAGACGTTCTCGGTCTAAATTCTTAAGTTCATGCTTCGTTTGACAAACCTATAGTTCGCTTACTGATTTGACCTTCTCGATCGAAACGTCTCCAGTTCATGGTTAATTCGTTTGACAAACCTACACTTCACTTAATGATTTGTCTCTCTCGGACTAAAGTCCTCAGTTCATGCCGCGTTAGACAGGCCTATAGTTCACTTAATGGTTTGACTTTCTCGATATACGCCAGTTGCTAGTTTCTGTAAGTCTCATGTTTCGTCGGATGGGCCGATAGTTTAGTTGCTGGTTTGACTTCAGTCTTCAGTTCGTTGGTCGGGCTGACAGTTTTACTCGATGATTTAGCGTAGTCGACCTAACCTCTCGTGTTCATACGCTTTTCAGACTGATGCACACTGTCTGCCTCTGGGCGTGAACTGACCTGGAAACACGACCTTAATTTGTCTCGAACAACAGATGGACGCGCTTTTAATATCTTGATTAATGTGTAGAGTACAGTACGTGTTTTATGTCGTTCGAGCAACAGGAGGATTGTACTCTCTGTTTACAAGAGTTTGCCGTCTCATTTGGGCATGTCGTGTTGTTGATTTTTTGTTGATGTTGTTGTGAAACCCGTTGCCTAAACAAATTTGGTAGAAGCGAAGGTAATTCATTCGCGTCTTTCATTTTTGTGACGTTCTACGGTTGACGTGATTGTCTACAGCACATACTGGGTTTTAATCCAACCCCTTCAATGAGCACGTCTTCCGTGAATATCCAGAACAGCACAGTAAAACCCCTCACATCTCTTTGACGTGACTCCGCTTGGATGCACCAACCAGATGCCCCGGCTACCACGTCTGGACGTTGTGCCCTCAAGCTCTTTGACTCCTTCGTGTGACGTGGGGAAATCCCCGACGCTGCGCCGTGGCATTTGCCTCGCGAGGTGTCCTTCAGTTTGTGCGACTGTCTCATCTCATTAGGGAAAAAACGTAAAGCAACGTTGTTCATCATAAACGTGTTTTTCAACGGCTCTGTGACTGTCTCATCTCACTAGGAAAAACACTGAAACCAATCTATCATCAGTCTATTTATCAACAGCTCTGTGGCTTGACGGCGTAAATGAAACTGAAATAACCACTTTGGGTAGCTATTGGGTTACCCTTCTTGCTCTGTGGATTACGCAGCTGAGTAGAAGATATAGAACCAACGTTGCACACTACAGAATGTCAGCCTCGATGTCTTGCAGGAATGTGCCCTTCGTGCGATCTGTGAACTATGAATCTGACTTTTAAAAAAATACAACCAATATAGAAAACAATATAAGCTGCACAACGGAGCCCACGTTGATACCTTTCAGACTGCATGACTAAAACGTAAACTTTAGTCAAGTACTGAGAGGAAAAAGGGATCACCTTCACGAGCACAGGACTAAGAACGTGTGTCTTGGTGCTGAGGCTCAAACCCTGTGTGGGACTCCTTCCTATCTTCAACCCCGCACAGTTGTGCCTGATCAGGGAGTGCCCACTTTGACGCCGCCCGGTCCAAGTCCTGTGACTTACCAAGGGTGACCACGAGTGACGGCTGGAAGAACTGTGTTGTCCGTTGTCCGAGTGCCAGCTCCATGTTCTGCCTCAAGTGCTGGCGACTGTCCTCCGCCAGAGAGGTTGCTGGGCACGAGATTATCGCGAAGGTGGCTCTCAAGGTTTGTCTGTAAGCTTCACTCTGGGCACTAGCTGAAATAGCATTGGTTGGAGGAGGGTGAAGGACTGTTTGTTTGTTTGTTTGTTTTCCCACTTTATGCAACGTGTAGAAAACAGAAAAGGTGCCTTAATATGACTCTTAATAAACTGTTCTTCAATGTATTTTTTAATTTTTTTTTTAACTGAGAAGACCTGTTAGATTTCTGTTTCTAGTTTGCATTTTCAAGTAAGGTTGTAGTGTGTGAAGTTAGTTGGTCCTTTAGCTAGTTCATTTGCTTGTTAACTAGTTAGTTAGTTAGTTAGTTAGTTAGTTAGTTAGTTAGTTAGTTAGTTAGTTAGTTAGTTTAATTTGTGCTTTCAAACTTTTTTTTTAACCGAAACAGCTAATAATGATAATAATAGTAAACACATACCTGAAGGCGCTTTATCCCACACAGTGCCTGGGTTACGGAGGAATTCCACGGCGCACGGTCAAGGTCGGCAATGAGTTAAAAAGACGAACTGTACATTAACAGTAGCAGCCACTTCAAGCCACTAGTACGCAGGGCGTGGGCCTCCCCGCTAGGCTCAAGACGGCTGTGCAGATTGCGTAATGTTAGTGACTTGAAGTGGCTACTAGTGATATGAAGATTTCAAGTAAAAATTGCGATGTTTGTCTGGGCTTTTAAGAGTTAAGTGCGTTGCTCATGAACTCATCAACGCAAGAGAAATAAACCTGACACTTTGAACTTCTGAACTCCTAGGAGACGCCAGAACCAGTCTGCTCGTTCATTAGCACCGTGGCTTGAGCAGTTAACAGCCGAACGTGCGCTAATATTGTCTTGGGACCGCCGCGGAGCAGATGGTAATTACTGTGTATGTGACTTGTATGCGAGGGGCCTTGTGTAAGGTGCCGACGCAAAGGATTGGTTGTTGTTCTTGTATGGCGTTGAGCTGTTCTTCTATGGTGTTAAGCCGTTCTTGTATGGCGCTTAGCCGCAGGGGGGATGGGGTGGGGTGAAAGGGGTGGGGATTGTGCAGACGTCACGGGCTGGAAGCGCTGGTACTAAAGGTCGCGATTTGAGACGATGCTTGCAGGATGTTACGATCAAATTTTTGCCATTTGTTCGAAAAGTGCTGACTCCATAATAGCATGACGTTAGGTGTCTCTTGACTGATGCAACCAGTTGCCAACCGATCAGTCGCACAGTCACCTCAGCAAAATACGTCAGTAAAAACTGAGGCAATACGCAAAGTATAAGGACGCATAGATAATTGCTTTGTATCATTTCTTTTTTTTTTTGATGTATAAGATATTGTGCCAGAACGTGTTTGCAGAACACACACCTTACTTTGGGCAACAATTTCATTATGTCCTCACATCTGTCACCTAAGCCGCGATTATTTCTTTAAGAAAAACTATCCACTGAGAGAGTGAACACAATATTCGGGTGATAAATGGTTTTGGTTGTGAATGATGCTTGCAGAAATGGGACACTTCAGAGTGCTGTGCAGTGGGATGGTAGTTTGTTTATTCGTTTACGTCAGACTAACAGACTGTCTTTGAGAAGGGGAGCCGGGGTGGCCGAATGGTAGAGCGTTGGACTTTTAATGCTCGGGTCGTGAGTTCGATCCCGGCTGGGGCCAAATATTTGTGCTGGCCTTTTCCTCGCTGCCCCGACTTTGATATCACCCTATGTGGTGGAAAAGGACGTGAAACTCCCAAACACCTACCCACCCTTGTCTTTGAGAAATGTGATCTTGGTCAATTATTTCGATAAATGTTTAAATCTGTTCTCAGATCCCAGGATGATTTCCAGGTGTTTCTTGAATGAATGCGCCTGTATTCCGTGTGTCTGATACAGACTGTGTCCATAGCTTCCTACTAACATCCATGCAGCTATTTAGACTAGTCATGGCGCCCCTCAGCTGGGGGAGCCGGGGTGGGCGAATGGTAGAGCGTTGGACTTCTAATGCTCGGGTCGTGAGTTCGTATCCCTTCTGGGGCCAAATATTTGTCCTGGCATTTCCATCGTTGCCCCGTCTTTGATATCACCGGTATGTGGTGGAAAAGGACGTTAAACCCCCAAACACCGACCCATCCACCCGCCCCTCACCTGTAATCGAGGATGTGACTTCCCCGATCACTCATGGGTTACTGGAACCATATTTAGACGTACGTTGCTTTACCTTCGTACAAATCAGCATGGTCTACAGTTAAGCCCGAAAAATCTACCTCAAACATGAGTTAACCTGCATGGTGTTCCTAACCCCTGTTTCGCAGCAGAGAGCGCGTGCTTTTTTCGGGATGAACTGTAGACTGAGCATGAATACGACAGTTTGTTCAGGTGACTCATCAGCCATCGATTGTCGGCACATAAACATGTACATTACCGGTATGCGGACAGCAGACAAGGCAGCAGGTGCTTAATGGCATAAACCCACCTGTTCCATCTCCACATGGAGGTCACATTAGGGGCTTTTCACTTCGTTTGTCTGTAGCTTATGGTCAGAAACAGGTTTAGTTCTGCTTGTAAACAGCTTATTTTTCACGTGGAGGGCCGGCAGTCTGTCTGTTGGCCTGTTTGAGCGTGTGTCTGTTGGTTGGTTGTTGTTGATTGTTGTAGTTGTCATTGTTTTTGTTTTTTTGTGTGTGTTTGTTTGTTTGTTTGTTTGTTTGTTGTTGTTTTTTGTTTTGTTTTGTTTTTGTTTTGTTTTTTTTGTTTTTTTTTGGGGGGGGTTGCTGTGGTGGTGGTTTGTGCTGGGTTTTAGTGCATTCGTTTGTTTCTGTTTGTTTGTTTGTTGTTGTTTTAGATTTTTGTTTTGTGTCTTTTGGTTTGGTTTTAGTGCACTTGTTTTGTTTGTTGTTGTTGTTGTTTTTTGTATGTCTGTGTGTAAACGGGGAGAAGGGGGGGGATGTCTGTGTGTGTGTGTGCGTGTGTGTGTGTGTGTGTAGGGGAAAAGGGAAGGGGATTGCAAGACATCTTTTGGTCAACGACCCAAACTACAGTCTTTTGAGCAAGCTGTAATGGTGTTCACGTCGACAGTCACGGTCGTGAGACTGAAGAATGTGAGGAGTGATCTTAATCAATAACAGGATGCCCGCGTTCACACGCGGTGTCTCTGTCCTCGGTCATTCACCAGCAGGGCCGACTGTGATCAAAATATAAGGTGGATGTGCTGACATGTATCAGACATGTTGAAAACATCCTGTTGAGGACGCGCGGTCTGGTGTCTTGAAGTGTCTTGGGGCGTGACTGGCAGCACAAAAATGTGGCCCCAGCCGGGATTCGAACTCACCACCCGAGCATTTGGAATCCAATTAACGCTCTACCATTCGTCTGCCTCCCTTCCCCTCTGCTTATGGAACACATTCGGTGCTATCCATACAGGAAAAAGCACAGTAGGCTTAAAGAAAGAAGACGCATTTCTCTGATTTGAAAAGCCGCAAAGTTACAAAATGAAGCATTACCTTAATCGTAAGTGGCATTTTCCCTCCGGTCAACGCGCGCAGGTTTCAGTCTTTAAAGTCACGTGGGATGAACTGGTGGTTGGAATTTTTTTGAAAACAAACGTGGTAGCCATGTTCACAGCACGCTTACTACTGCACCCGAGGACTTACTGAGAATTTGAAAATGTACATCAGGGTTGCGTTTTGGTTGGCTGCGTTTGGCTGGGTTGAAACTCGTTTCGTTTTCCTTTTGTTTTGTGCTGGTTTGCCTTGCTTCGTCTCGTTTCGTCTCGTCTCGTCTCGGCTTGTCTCGTTTTGTTTCGTTTCCGTCGTTTCGTTTCGCTTATTCTCGTCCCGTTTCGTTTCGTTTCGTTTCGTTTCGTTTCCGTCGTTTCGTTTCGTCTCATCTCGTCCCGTCTCGTTTCGTTTCGTTTCCGTCGTTTCGTTTCGTTTATTCTCGTCCCGTTTCGTTCCGTTTCGTTTCGTTTCGTTTCCGTCGTTTCGTCTCGTCTCGTGTCGTCTCGTGTCGTCTCGTCTCGTCTCGTCTCGTCTCGTCTCGTCTCGTCTCGTCGTTTCATTTTGCTTTGCTTTGCTTTAAATTGCTGTGCTTTGCTTTGTTTTATTTGGTTTTGTTTTTCCATAATCAAACGGAAACTTTTGGTGGAGACTGCGTGCCATCATTTTAGATCTAATTTTCCTGCTAGGGAAGCAGTACATCCATCCATCCACATATACAGAAGGCTTTGTGTTCGGCTGACTCACCGCCTGTTCACTAATGAAACATGAGTCAACGACCTGAAAAAAATCGATCAGCATCTGTCTTCTTTCGTAACAGACATGACTGACGCAAGTCTCTAACTGCATCTACAAAACACTGCGATAGTTCGTGTTAAACGTTTAGAAATAACAGGACAGGTCTGTTTATTTGTGCATGTATACATTCAAATGCATGCTCTTTCACGTCAGTGAAGCAATAAAATTGCGACTGCTATTTTGATAGAATGCTAGAACGGGTTGGCAACTGTTGCTAAAACAGAAATAATGCTAGAACGGGTTGGCAACTGTTGCTAAAACAGAAATAATGATAGAACGGGTTGGCAACTGTTGCTAAAACAGAAATAGCAAATGAATCACCTTTTTCTTTGTATGCGCGCGTCAAGTGGATTTAAAAAAGTGTGTTTCGAGTCCACAATTCGAGTCACTACATATTCTGTGTTTTGTTGGGGGTTTTTGTTTGTTTTGTTTTGTTTTGTTTTAAATCGACCGATTCGTTAGTCCTTTTATATCACTCTATTACATGGATTTTGTTTCCTCCTAGACTTGTATGCAGGCATAATTACAATGCATATAGATGCATGCATGCAAGGAAGGGGCTTGGCGATGCACAAAATTTAATGGTAACACACTTCGCTTTAGCCTGGTATATAGGGTCGGGATGTGGGGAAAGGAGGGAGAAAGAGGGGGGGGGGGGGGCTGGAGGTGAGTGCAGCATGAACTTCCCTTACTAAGGTAATAGGTCTGTGGGTGGGGGTGAAGTGGGGGGGGGGCGGTGAGCCGGAGGGAGGGGGTAACGTCCTTTTCTGGGTGATATCAAAGACACTTGAACATCGAAATGACACTTTATTTTTCAAGGATAAAAGATCAGATGCGCAGACCTGTCTTAAGTCTTGTCCTTCGTACTCTACAACTGCTTCTAAAACACACGCACACGCGCGCGCGCACACACACACACACACACACACACACACACACACACACACACACACACACACACACACACACACACACAAACTTGTTGAACTATTGCCTATTGCTATGGAATAAAGCTAAACTATTCCACAAAGACAGGGCACCGAAGAAAAAACCAGAACAAATATTTAACTCACAGCCGAGATTCGAACTCACGACCCGAGCAAGTCCAACGTTCAGCCACCTCGGCTTTTCCGACTCTCCTAAGGAGAAGTATATCGATGCATATACAAACACCAACACCAGTATCATATTATATATACAGTATTTACCGCATTCCAATAACCATTCCTGAATATTAGATAGCGCAGCCTAGGCACGAGAAGCAATAAGACTGGCATTGTCGACGTCTGCACAAAGCGGCGGCGATACAGCTACAGTTATTGTCTCGGTCGAACATGTATTTAACCATGCTTTTTTCTCGTTCCGAGACGGAACAGATATCACTCGCCTCGCTTCCAATAAACGCGCACGTTGTGCTTCGTCAGTGTTGGTGCGTCACCGCGGATATACTGTTCCATGCAGTAAGAGCTCGTTCACGTTCCTTGAGTTCCAGCTCCTCCAATAAACCCGAACTTAACGCGTCGCATACATGCGTCACTGCGGACACACTGTTCCATGCAGTAAGAGCTCGTTCACGTTCCTTGAGTTCCAGCTCCTCCAATAAACCCGAACTTAACGCGTCGCATGCATGCGTCACTGCGGACACTGTTCCATGCAGTAAAAGCTCGTTCACGTTCCTTGAGTTCCAGCTCCTCCAATAAACCCGAACTTAACGCGTCGCATGCATGCGTCATTGCGGACACACTGTTCCATGCAGTAAGAGCTCGTTCGCGTTCCTTGAGTTCCAGCTCCTCCAATAAACCCGAACTTAACGCGTCGCATGCATGCGTCACTGCGGACACTGTTCCATGCAGTAAAAGCTCGTTCACGTTCCTTGAGTTCCAGCTCCTCCAATAAACCCGAACTTAACGCGTCGAATGCATGCGTCACTACGGACACACTGTTCCATGCAGTAAGAGCTCGTACACGTTCCTTGAGTTCCAGCTCCTCCAATAAACCCGAACTTAACGCGTCGCATACATGCGTCACTGCGGACACTGTTCCATGCAGTAAGAGCTCGTTCACGTTCCTTGAGTTCCAGCTCCTCCAATAAACCCGAACTTAACGCGTCGCATACATGCGTCACTGCGGACACACTGTTCCATGCAGTAGAGGCTTGTACACGTTCCTTGAGTTCCAGCTCCTCCAATAAACCCGAACTTAACGCGTCGCATACATGCGTCACTGCGGACACACTGTTCCATGCAGTAGAGGCCTGTACACGTTCCTTGAGTTCCAGCTCCTCCAATAAACCCGAACTTAACGCGTCGCATGCATGCGTCACTACGGACACACTGTTCCATGCAGTAAGAGCTCGTACACGTTCCTTGAGTTCCAGCTCCTCCAATAAACCCGAACTTAACGCGTCGCATGCATGCGTCACTACGGACACACTGTTCCATGCAGTAAGAGCTCGTACACGTTCCTTGAGTTCCAGCTCCTCCAATAAACCCGAACTTAACGTGTCGCATACATGCGTCACTGCGGACACACTGTTCCATGCAGTAGAGGCTTGTACACGTTCCTTGAGTTCCAGCTCCTCCAATAAACCCGAACTTAACGCGTCGCATACATGCGTCACTGCGGACACACTGTTCCATGCAGTAGAGGCTTGTACACGTTCCTTGAGTTCCAGCTCCTCCAATAAACCCGAACTTAACGCGTCGCATGCATGCGTCACTACGGACACACTGTTCCATGCAGTAAGAGCTCGTACACGTTCCTTGAGTTCCAGCTCCTCCAATAAACCCGAACTTAACGCGTCGCATACATGTGTCACTGCGGACACACTGTTCCATGCAGTAGAGGCTTGTACACGTTACTACGCTCCTGGTTGTCTACCACAGAATGTTCCAGTTGTTTCATTCAGCTGACAGAATGATGCTGGGAGGGGGGTGGGGGGCTCTCTCTCTCTCTCTCTCTCTCTCTCTCTCTCTCTAGAGCGTTGGACTTGCAATGCTCGGGTCGTTAGTTCCAATCCCTGCTGGGGCCAGATATTTGTGTTGGCCTTTTTCTTGTTGTCCCGTCTTTGATATCACCCGTACGTGGTGGAAAAGGACGTTAAACTCCCAAGCACCAACCACCAACCAACCAACCTCTCTCTCTCCCTCCCCCCCCCCCTCTCCCCCCTGCCCCCCCCCCCCCCCCCCCCCCCACCGCCATGAACTGGCCAACTCACGTCAACATGCTGAGGAAGAATATCAGGTCAGTTGTGCGTCCGTGTTGGTTATCTGTTTGGCGTTCCACGGCCCCTCCCGTTTGAAATGGGATTTTTTTTACTACGTGTGCAGAAAGGTGAAGCACTGAGAAAGAGCAACTAAAACGCGACTGGGTCAGTATGTCGACCCGATTTTGATGAGTCAGCCTACTAAGGGATGGAACAGGAAGGGCATACTGACGAGCTGCCGGGACGGGAAGGGTACACGAGCTGTCACGCTATGGAGCAATATACCCTTGTTGATGTACACATCTTTCGCAGCAAGTGCATGGCGCTTGCAGAGAGAGAGAGAGAGAGAGAGAGAGAGAGCGATATACAGTGTTTATCGAGAAGCCATTTCGATCAAAACTCGGCGCAGGAAATGTGATAATGAATCGTGGAGCGCGTCGATCATCTTATGGCTGCGCGTACCCGGCGCGTGCACCCACCATTTTATGCGGCGGTTTCTTCTCACGTAACGACCGTGTTTTGCCCCTCGGCGCATCAGTGGAGAAGCGGCGGCAGAGACTGAGGCTGTGTACTATACACCTAGTAGAAAATCGATTAATAAATACAACCTAAAGGTTAGATTCGCGGGCTGACATTTGAGACGTGCCGCATGTTTTCTTGTCACTGAGGCTTGGCGAGAGCTGCGGGGCCTGAACTGAACTGACGTGCGTTCAGCTCACAACTGATCTTCTTTTGTCGTCAGTGCGGGTTTCTTTCTTTCGCTGGAATTCTTCTGCCGCGGAACCGGAGCGTGTCGACTCTCTTGTTTGCTGGATCGAAAACACTGTGGTGGGCAAAGCAGCGTGTCTGGTCGCTGCGGTTGTCTGCGGTGTATCGAATGTGTAACCAGCTGATGCATCGGCAAGATCGTTGTAGCAGTTTTCACTCGTCAAGTTGGTGCCAGGCTGTTGTACAAATGCATATATAGCCAATTGCCGCTCCAGTAGGAATATGATAGCAGTATGACTGGTTAGTGCCTGAGGTACGAATGCATATAACAAGGTGACGCTTCAGTGGGATTGTGATTGTGACAGCAGTTTTGATTGGCTGGTGCCTGTGGTATATCAAATATATAATCGCTTGACGTCGAGTGGTGTATCAAATATATAGCCAGCTGACACTTCAGCAGGAATTCGATAATTGTACACAGTTTCACTGTTAGTGCCTGTTAGATACAACTGTACTATCACCAGTTGACGCTTCAACAGGAATGTGATACCAATTTTGATTGGATTGGTGCCTGTGGCGTATCAAATATATAACCGACATTTCAGCAGGAATACAATACGTGTACACGGTTTCACTGGTTAGTGCCTGTGGTACAAATGTATACCACCAGTTGACACTTCAACAGGAATGTGATACCAGTTTTTATTGGTTGGTACGTGTGGTGTATATCATATATATAACTGACACTTTGGCAACACGATACGTGTACACGGTCGAAGTGAGACGATTCAGTCAGCTTCAGGATACATCCAGCAAACGATAATGATGTCCACACTAAAGGGAAAATCTTGCTTGCTCGGAGGAAACAAGTGTCAGTCTCCTTGTTGCTGAACCTCTGAGTATTTTGAATGTTCTGCAAGGTTGAACGTCCGACATCAGAGGCAGAGTGTATCTTTACTTACCTTACTACTTGGCTGTGATTTCATAGGACATTCTTTGTCGAAGCAACGGTGACCAAGGGCTTTCACAGTCACTTCGCGTAGGTATCAAAAGTGCAGGCTGTTGAAAACATTCTACCAATTTCAAACTGTTTATGAGTGGCTATATTTGTCGATGCCGGCAACAGCTGCATGAAGTGAAGTAATGATCCGTGAAAAACGGATCTCTACTGCCCTAGTATTGCAAGCTTCTAGTAGCGGTGCTTGTGGAGTATTCAAATAATCAGTAGCTTTATTTGGCGACTGTAAAATGGAGGAAAAAGCCAGTGGTTCCGTCAACAGGATGAATTCTCTGTCCCTAAGCCCAGGGAAAGCCGCCAAGTCGAGGAGTAAATCGTTCTCTGGTTGGCACAGTCAGAGTGTTAAGGTAAACATGTGCACGTCCACCCGTCCCCGTATTCCCCCGTCATCCGTCTGCCCCAGCACGGTGTGTGTGTGTGTGTGTGTGTGTGTGTGTGTGTGTGTGTGTGTGTGTG
Organism: Batillaria attramentaria; assembly: GCA_018292915.2. NCBI lineage: Eukaryota > Metazoa > Mollusca > Gastropoda > Batillariidae > Batillaria > Batillaria attramentaria. Next base: position 1,311,343 of record JACVVK020000084.1, read on the forward strand.
TGTGTGTGTGTGTGTGTGAGTGTTCCTTATTACGCACATGTATACGTGTGTCGTTTACGCAGAGATTTCAGAATCTGCCGCAGAGATTTCGAGGCTGTACTTCACTGATTTTGAAGAATGACCCTCTGAATTTGACAGAGACGGTCAAAGTGACCCTCAGTTTTGAAAGCTGTAAGGAACACTGGTGTGTGTGTGTGCGTGCGTGTGTGTGTATGCGTGCGTGTGTCCGTTTCTTGCTGTCTGTCTGCTTGTCTGTGTGTGTGTGTGTGTGTGTGTGTGTGTGTGTGTGTGTGTGTGTGTGTGTGTGTGTGTGTGTGTGTACTTTGAGTGAATATGTCGTTGCATTCGTTTGCCATGGTGAGAAAATATAATGAATGACAAAAGTCTAGTCGGCTAATTTTGCCACCGTTTTTTTTACTGGACTGTGTATGACCTGAACAAAATTAATATTGAACTGAACTGGGGGAGCCGGGATAGCCGAATGGTAGAGCGTTGGACTGTCAGTGCTCGGGTCGTGAGTTCGAATCCCGGCTAGGGCCAAATAGTTGTGCTGGCCTTTTTCTCGTTGCCCCGTCTTTGATATCACCCATACGTGGTGGAAAAGGACGTTGAACTCCCCCTCCCCCCCCCCCCCTCCCAACACCCCTGAACTGAAGTGACCTGGGCCCGCATGAAAAAGTCGAGGTTAGGGATTTTAGCCCCGGGTTAGAGTCTAATCTCGAACTAAACTAGTTCTAGGGTGAAATTTTCTGTTGGTTTTTTTTTTTTTTTTTTTTTTTTTTAAACCAGGAAGCGGGTTCATTAGAGAAGGATTTTTCCTACCTTTCTTTGCTTCCTTTTTTTAATTTCATTTTGTTTTGGGGTTTCTTTTGTCCCAATCTGGGTTAGGCCCGTAGCCGTGGGTTAAATTAACCTCGAGTTTTACATACGGGCCCTGACATGGTCTTGCTCACAACAGACTAGTACCGTCACAGCGATTTGGGTCTGGTTTTCCTGCGCACTGTGCCGGTCACGACAATTTATCAGTCAAAGTCACGCAGAGAAAGAATCAAAATGTGTTTCATTTGAAGGCCTGCATTTCCTATTTTCTCCACTTCGGTACAGTAGCCATCAACCGGAAAAAAAAAAAAAAAACATTGCTGAGAGCAACACAACCTTTTGCTCTGTCAATGAACAATTCCCTAATTCTTTTGTATCGAAACTGTTCATCGTTGAACCAGAATTGAAATTTTTACTCACGACTAGTTGCGTACTATTCAAATGTATGCCTAACTTTTAACTCTTTCGTGACGGGACACTCCGATAGCCACGCATCAAAATTAAATTCTCCGTCCATTTATCATTAACTTCATAATCAGTTGAAGGTGGGTGTGTGTGTGTGTGTGTGTGTGTGTGTGTGTGTGTGTGTGTGTGTGTGTGTGTGTGTGTGTGTGTGTGTTTGCAATGAAGCTTGCTTGAGAGGGTGTCGTCATGTCATAATGACGTAATGCGTTTTATGATTACGTAAAGCATTTTCTTGAAGGCAGGCCGATACGTGAGCATGTCTTGAGGCGGCGGCAGTCCCAGTCACAACAGAGTTAAAGTATGACAGGCATACAACAGCTTGTGGAAAACTTTTCGTCTAATGCGCTGTATCTGTGCATCAGAATCAGTCACTTGGGTCACAGTATAGCATCTGACACCATTGCAGTGACTATGGCCTGCGTGTATGTTGTTCTAGAAGTGTACCGCGTACTAAGCAGACGGTGTTATTTGGTTGCGGACTGAGGACCAGCGAGACGGTGCTGATTGGTGGCTATTTTTAGGAGATTTGTCTAGTCCCAGTCTGTTCAGGAATGGGCCGTAGGCTCAAAGATAGTCGGTCGTATTTGTCTACTATTAGAAGCCAGAAAGTCACGAAAAGGGCGAAGGACACAAATACACAGGGTCTCAAAATGCCTATATATTCCCTATTAGCCTCAGTCAAGTCAAGTCAAGTCAAGTCAAGTCAAAATACTTTATTTATCCCCGTAGGGCAATTCATGCGGGCGAGCATAAGACACATAAAGAAGTTAAGATCACAAAATTCATATAATTGTACACAGGCATCATAGTCGCTCCTAAAAATGCTTCAATCTAGAAACAATTACTACCATGAACAGACCATTCAAAGGCACGCACCTGACAGGGGTTTAAAAAAATTGAATGTCTCCTTTCCGCTCAGGCCTCATTGGAGTAATGCACGTCTACTTTCTCTTTAGGCCAGACAGGCAGTTCGCACAAATCCGCTTGCCTCACTTGTGTCCCACCTCTGTGCAAAAAGTCCCAGCTTCACTGGCCTCACTTTTGTCCCACCTCTGTGCAAAAAGTCCCAGCTTCACTGGCAGCTTGCCTCATTTTGTGACCGCCTGGCGTACACCTTGACCCACATAACACAAAAATCACGAACATCACGCTTTTTCGTGACAACAAAAATCACTACAGACTAGCACACTTGCCAAGCAGGGTACCTCAAACAAACAACAAATACCAAACATGACCCCGCTGTCAGTTTGTGTCCTTAGGCCAAAACGGTTTGTGGCCCAAAGAAACATCCTTCTACCTGGCAAACAGCCTTGGAGCACCGAAAGCGGCAGTTTTACATCTCAGCGGCGTTAAGAACATAGACTGACAGAGGCTTTAAAACGCCTAACCTGTAACCAATGATAGGTGAGGGCAAAAAGGCAAGGTCTATTCTGGCTTGCGCTAAGTTCCTTTTAGCGATCGGAAAATGGATTTTCCATTTTCCCCATTTTACGCATCATGTGTTATAACAATAATGTCGACCAGTTTCCGTTTTTGTGTTCAGATGCATCGCACACAATATGAACTCTTGAACGGCAGAGCTTTTACTATTCAGAGAAAACAAAATAATCAACTCTTTGGTCGTGTTAGGAGAGAGAGAGGACGGACACAGTTTTGTCAATGTTCAATTTTTCGTAAATAAACAAGAGAGAAAGAGGAGGAGGGGGGATGTGAGAGAGAGAGGGGGGGGAGAGAGAGAGAGAGACAGGCAGACAGAGAGAGATTTGTCAATGTTCAATCTTCCGTTGCAACGAAAATGAACGTCTAAACAGAGAAGGGGAAGGGCAGGGGGGGGGGGAGGGGGGAGAGAGAGAGAGAGAGAGAGAGTTGGATGTTTGATGGTTTGACGTCGTTCTCCACCACATAAGGGGGATATGAGCTCCTATACACAGATAATATTTCTGTAATTCTTGAAGTTGTAACCCACGTGGAATGCTGTATGTTTTCAGTGTTATCTTTTATATTATTTTGATGAGCTGTAATGTAGGGCTTGCAGGATTTTTGCTTATGTTTTATGCTTTACAATGACGACACCGAAAACAAAGATTTCGCTAAAGAAAGAAAAGTTTATTTGAATGTTGAATCTTGACTCTTGACCCCTTTATTCTTTCGTAATGGCAGCCCTCAAAATTTCCCAAACTACAAAATTTACTAGCCAAACTTTTAAGTTACAAAATTAAAAGACATGAAAAAAATTCTTGCATGCTTTAATTATAATGATTTGATGACCAGTGATGGGTTATGCCAGAAGATGGAACCGTTCATCTTGTTTGCCTTTTCGTCATACTTCAGTCACGAAAAGTGTTTCTTCCAACTCGAAAGAAACATGTGTCGCTGCTGTTGACTTTGTCTTCTTTGTACCAGGGCCCGTATGTAAAAGTCGAGGTTAATTTAACCCACGGCTACTGGCCTATTGCTAACACAGACTAGGACAAAAGAAACCCAAAAGCAAAATGAAATATAAAAAAGCGAAGAAAGGAAGAAAAAAATCCTTCTATAACGGCTCAGGTATCTTCCTTGGAATGTGCCCGCTTCCTGATTTAAAACAAAACAACAACAACAACAACAACAAAACAGAAAATTTAACCCTAGAGCTAGTTTAGTTCGAGGTTAGACTCAAACCCGGGGCTAAAAGCCCTAACCTCGACTATTACATACGGTCCCAGGAGGTGTCTGTCTCCGATGCACCCGAGGTTGACGGCTTATTTGCTTTTGATTTGGTCCGTTTTAGATAGATAGCGAATCGATGGCAGCTTATCAAAATGATCCGCCGAATTTAAACTTTGAAGTAGCCGAGGGAACTCGCTCGGTCTTATCTTCACTTTAATGCTATGACACCCCAAAATCGACTTTGTTTTACCGCACTCGGATCTGGCGAGTAAACCCTCTGTCACACGTGACGATTTTTGCACGCCTACCAGCGATAAAGTGCACTCCCAGCCAGTTAAACCCGCTCGCCTGGGGCACTGCGCAGGGACGTCGTCGCCACGCCGGTGGATAGAACACAGTCCTCGCTACGCCAGCCAACTGTCGCGGACCGCGCACTGCGCGCTTCGTTTATTGTCCAGCGCCAGGCCGGCAGCGCAGTCCGACCAGTGCACGCTGGTATCGTGTGAACAGAAAATCCACTCGGCGAGAGTGCGAGCACGCTGCAGGCACTCAGCGTATGCAAAGGCCTTAAGTTTTTAAATTCACTCGCCAGTAATTGTTTCCACCCGCCATGACGAGCGAAATCCTCGTCACTTTCAAGGCTAAATGGTGAGAAAATACTCACTCTCACTCACTCTCGGAGGGTGTGGCCAATCCATCTCCAACGTGTTTGGGGGATTTGAGGAAAAAAACAAAAAACAAAAAACGCTGAACGACAAAGTGCTGTCGGCAAATTCTGCTGTCAGTATATAACACTTTGCGATAGTGTTGAGCTGGATTTACTGCGAAAGCCGCCTAATGGATGCAGCGAGGCCGGCTAGCGTTCCATGTGGCTGTCACTCTTTGTAGCATGCATAAAGGAATCCGGTTTAAGCCATGTTTTTGTTGAAAGAGGCTAATGCTACCATTTTTATGCTCACGGATCGTTCTGAGCTGTTTTCGTGGCATATATCATCACACCACTTAGACACCTAGACAGTGACAGAGCCTGTACTGCTGGCACTGAGCCAACAGAAGCGTACTGGATGACTCCTCGACCACACTGAGCGCTCCAGTAGTGTAACAACAGTCGTAGACTTTGAATGTTCGACCGCTCGCGGAAAGTGTAAACAAAATTGTAACGCATTAAGAGCTGTATGAACTGTTACAGAACATAAGTTGGCGTAGCAAAGATAGAATTAGCCCGTTTAAAGGTCTTCTAGGCTCGCATATTATTCGGAACTGTTTTGATGGTGTCTAACATCGTTCTCTTAGACACGTGCACAGTTCAATACAAAATCTGGCAGTGAGCCGACAGAACGCCAAAACGCGAAGCGGAGAACACTGCGTCTGCTACTGTCGTACGGGCACGATTTGGCTAGGACAGCATTGGGTCGATGCAGTGCTCGTTCGCACAAACAGCAGACGTCAGTATTCTACTTATTTTTTAAGATAAGACTAGTCCGAGCGTACTGGTAGGCGCAGACAGGTACTGTTCAAATATAAAATTAATGTTGTCTTTTTGGAAGCTTGGTAATCTTACAGTTGGCGCTTTTCGTGACGGGAGACTTCGATCAAAGGTTGAGCTGTCTAATCGGTCTAAGATAGAAAACAAACTCCGTATGTTGTGTGCTTGTGATAGTGTCAGTAGCTTCCCATGTTTGATATTCCTCCGGCCTTCCAATGTTGTTGTTGTTGTTGTTGTTGTTGTTGTTGTTGTTGTTGTTGTTGTTGTTGTTGTTTGTTTGTTTGTGTGTGTGTGTGTGTGTGTGTGTGTGTGTGTGTGTGTGTGTGTGTGTGTGTGTGTGTGTGTGTGTGTGTATTTCTTTCATTTCACGTGTTTTTGCCAAGACTTTGGACAGAAATGGCAAGACATTAGACTGTAACTCGACAGGACATTCTCAGACACCTCGATCTGGAGAAGGATGAAGTAAAACATGATGATTCTGACTACGAAAAGTTCGAATAAAGACGTTGAAGAGAATGGGGATTAGTGCCCGCAAGCACAACTGACGGAATGACTCTCAGATCGTTTGAGAATGTGCGTGCGTGTGTGCGTGCATGGCATGCGTGCGTTTGTGCGTGCGTGCATGCATGCGTGCGTGTGTTTGATGTTCAACATTTGCTCATCAAAACTCATCATTTGCTCATCAGTCTAATTCTCCAGCCAGTTTTCATTAAGTACACAACATGTCAAGTGTGAGTGTCTTCACTGAAGTTCAATCAAGCTTGCAAGAAATGCCTGTTTACATGTAGTAAGTTTACTGCAGTTCCTGATGGCGTCAGCCCCAGTTAACAATAGAGTTAACCCAGTTGCTGGCGTTTCTCGTTCCCCCCAGGAGATTCAAGTCACGAGGGAGCCGCGTCCGGTGCAGCCTCGTTCCGCTTCCGTGTCCACGCCGTCTCGAGGGAGTCTGCGCAGTGAACAAATGACTGACGACACTTCCTCCATCAGCGCGCGCAGCGATGCCAGCGTTGACAGCCTCGTTTTCGAGGCTAATTTTGGTGAGTGCTTCCCTGGCTTGTGTAACGTACGTGTATAGGAAAAAAGAGTCACGTAAACTTGGCGGTGAAGGTACTCCTGTGTAACTCTTAACAGGGGCCCCGGGTATATGTAGTATTTGAGAGAATTGCCGTGTTTGTTTGTTTGTTTGTTTGTTCGCTTGTTTGCTTGTTCGCTTAATTGTTACTAACGTATAGGGGGAAAAAAGTCACGTGTAGGTAAATACTTTTGTGTAATCCCAAGAGATGGATTTGAAGTAGTTGAGTGAATCACCGTGTTTGTTTGTTTGTTTGTTTGTTTGTTTGTTTGTTTGTTTGTTTGTTTGTTTGTTTGTTTGTTCAAAGATGGTGGTATCTCAATCTCAAAGACAGCTGAGATTCTGGTGATAGTGACAGATGACTGTTTTGTCTTTTTTCTTCTTCTGCGTTTTTGTTGTTGTTGTTGTTGTTTTTTGTTTGTTTTTTGTTTGTTTGTTTTTTCTTTGTTACTGGCCTTTCCACGGTCATTTTCACATGCTTGTGACATTCAAACCACGACCAATGTCAAAAGTCTCACAGATCCTTTGCTTTTGCCTTTTGCCTCTCGTCTCGTCTCGTCTCGTCTCGTCTCGTCTTGTCTGGTGTTTTGTTCTTTTTGTTCTTCGTGTTGCTGTGTGGGACTTAACGTCCTCATACTCAAGTGCTCACTCGTTCGATTTTCAGCGCCGGAAAACTGCCCGGTACCACACAAACAAACAAACAAACTTACACATAACAAACTCTAACAATAATGATGCTCTACGTGCTTATAATGCTTAACGCACACCATGGTTAAAGTCGTCTCACTTACACGACGCAAAACTTGCATGACCCTTTATCTTAAAAAAAGGGGGGATGTGCGTACTAAAATCCACGACGCATAGGCCGTTTTATGAGATACCGGTAGCTGTGCTCCTGAGGTAACGATCGACGAACAGCTCCTGCCGAAACCGACCAAAACCACATCAATATCTCTCGCTCCCAGCTTAATGCCCCCACGCTTTTAATTATTCCCCGTATTCTCGGCAGGTGCCATCCGGCCAGATCTGTACCCTCGCAAGGACATCGTGCTGCAGCAAGCGTCTCTAGACGGAGGTCAAGGTCGTCTTCACACGCGCCTCAAGTACGACTTCCGCACTTCCGATCTGGTCGTCCATTTGATCGAAGGTACACGCTGGCTAAATGTTTTTCCCCTCGGTCGTCTTGCTCGTTTGTATGCGTCTTCTTCCATTCAAGGTTGTGTTTTACAGTTCTCTAGCGGTCGGCTCCTTTTAAGGTCGTTGTTGCTAGGAGGCTTGGGAAATTCTAAGAGAGAGAGGGTGAGAGAGAGAGAGAGAGAGAGAGCTCAGAACTATTTATTTCATTGACATATTTTGTCCACTGAAAGATCTGAACACACTTTTAAAAACTCAAAAGGACATTAATACGTACAATTTCAGTGTTTACTGGAACTGTTACCAAAGCTGCTTAGAGGAGAAGGGAAGGGGGGGGGGAGAGAGAGAGGGAGAGAGGAATCAAATTGAACAACCTTTATTTTTCGTTGAGAATTTGTCCTTGACACTCGGGAAAACTACTCTTTTTCGGTGCCAACAAAAATCTCTGCAAACCAGCATATTTGTCAAACATGGTCATACTTGACACCATGCTAAGTTTGTGTTATTACGCCGTCTATATATCGTCGACCCATCATTTAATAAGCCAAACCCAACACGCACGCTCACTTGAATCAATCGCATTCTCTCAAACACCGGACACGAACACATAACAATCACGTGTTGCGAAGGGCCAGCTCAGCAATTTCAGTTTGGGAATTTCACAACTGCGTTTATTTTCGAATTTTGTGGGCTGAACATTTCTAAAGCAGAGGGGGAGGAAGCCGGATTACCCGACGGTCGGCCCGAATGAACGGTGCCACATACGAGAAAGAAAAAATTCTTCGCCCCGAGTGGGACTCGAACATGACCTCTCGCATGGGTGACAAAAAGTCTTAACCACTAAACCGGGGGCGGTCGGTGGTCTAGTGGTTAAGAGACTTGTCACCAATGCGAGAGGTCAAGGATTCAAGTCCCACTCGGGGAAAAGAATTTTTTTCTCTCGTATGTATCACCGATCATTCGGGTCGATCGTCGGGGGTTCTCTCCGGGTACTCCGGAGCTGACCCTTCGCACCACGTGATTGTAATGTGTTTATGTCCAGTGTGTGAGAGAATGCGTGTGATTCACGTGAAGGTGCGTGTTGGGTTCAGTTCCCGGCGCTTTGATCCGATTCATGAAATTGGGTAAAGCGCCTATACAATACAATACTCATTATTATTAAAGATAACAGCCTAGCCCCACATCCGCTTCACCTTTTTTCGTGGGGAGCCGGGGTGGCCGAATGGTAGAGCGTTGGACTCTCAATGCTCGGGTCGTGAGTTCGAATCCCGCCAGCTGGGGCCAAACATTTGTGCTGGCCTTTTTTTCTCGTTGCCCCGTCTTTGATATCACCCTTATGTGGTGGAAAAGGACGTTAAACTCCCAAACACCCACACCTACCCTCACCTTTTTTCGCTGTCTGCAGCCCAAGACTTGCCGCCTCCAGAGACCATCGGTGCCTTCAGTGACCCGTATGTGCGTATCTCCCTCGTGCCCGGCGTGGACGAGCGCGTGCGACAGTCGTCAGTCAAGAGACGCACCACCAACCCTTACTATAACGAGTACTTCAAGTTCCCTGTAGATTTTGAACAGCTACGGGACAAGGTAGGTCAATCTTGGTGTGGTTAGTATATTTTCTTTGTTTTTTTTTTGTTTTTTTTTGTTTTGTTTTTTTTTTTGCTTGTTTGAGATTGTTGTTACCCAGTGTGTGTGTGTGTGTGTGTGTGTGTGTGTGTGTGTGTGTGTGTGTGTGTGTGTGTGTGTGTGGCTTTGTTCTGTCTTGTTTCTCCGCCTTATGGCGAACATTTCTTATGGATGGTGTTAATTATTATTCAATGCCCCGAGGGGATCCTAGTTAAAATACTTGAAGGGGTTAACTCCCTTTGCTAAGCCGATTTCTGTTTTGGGAGCAGTTTCGCTCGTTAATGACACCTGTGCGCCACTCTATCTTGATGATTTGTACAGCTCTGAATGCGATACGGGTGGGTGGGTGTCTGGGGGTTTAACGTCCCTTGCCACCACATACGGGTGATATCAAAGACGGGGCAACGATGAAAAAGCCAGCACAAATATTTGGCCCCAGCCGCGATACGAACTCACGACCCGAGCATTAGAAGTCCAGCGCTCTACCATTCGGCCACCCCGGCTCCCCTTAATGCGATACAATGTTGTTTATACTTTACGTGAGTGGCCCAGCATTCAAATTCTACGACACTAGTCGTATAGTATAGTGGTCGGGCTCGGCCGAACTCGTAAGAGTTAACTAAAACTTTAGGACATATGTACGGGACAAGGTATATAGGTCCATCATAAACGGGCTCACTCCATCTTTGCTAAGACAACTTACGTTTTGGAATAGTTTCGCTCATGAGTGCGCCTGTACGCCCGAAATACTCGATCTCGATTATTAGTTCAGCTCTTAATGCGATACAACGTTCTTTGTACTTTGCGCGCATGGTCCAACGTTCAAATTCTACGACACAAGTCATAATTATAGTGGGCATATATGAGGTAATGTAAGACGTAGCGGGCTAAGTGCTTGTGTAGTTAATGTGATTGGTACTGATATACAATATCAGCTCACGGGACACATTTTTGTTTTCGTGTTAGGTTCTTGCCTTCCATCTGTACGACTATGATAAGTTCTCCCGCCACAGCGCTATCGGGGAAGTGGAGATTGACCTCAGTAACGTTGATGTTAGCAACAGTGTGGAGATGTGGTGTGACATCCAACGTCACAGGAAGGTAATAAGCAATGCTATTATCGTCGTCGTCGTCGTCGTCGTCAGCATCATCATCATTATTCTCATCGTCGTCATCATCATGTGGTGTAACATCTAACGTCACAGGAATTTAATAAGCAATGTTGTCACTATCATCATCATCGTTATTATCATCATGTTATGTGACATCCAACGTTACAGGAAGGTAATAAAAAATGTTATCATCATCATCATCATCATCATCACGTGGTGCGACATGCAACGTCACAGGAATTTAATAAGCAGTGTTGTTGTCATTATCATCATCATCATCAGCGGTGTGACATCCAGCGTCATAGGAAGGTATCATCGTCATCATCATCAAGTGTGTGACATCCAACGTCACAGGAAGGTGATTAGCAACGCTATTAGCGTCGCCATTAGCATCATGTGTAGCATCATGTGGTGTGAGATCCAATCTTACAGGAAGGTAAGAAACAATGTTATTACAGTCATCATTAGCATCATCATTAGCATCACGTGGTGTAACATCCGACGTCACAGAAAGGAAACAAGCAGTGCTATTATCCGTCATCATTAGCATCATCATCAGATTATTGACGAAATTCTTCATTCTTCTAATTTGCATTATTATTATTATTATTTGTCTTCCTTGGTTCAGGTTGCTGGTGAATCGGGAGAAGTGCTGATCTCACTGAGTTATCTCCCTGCTGCCGAGCGCCTCACTGTGGTTCTAATGAAAGCCAAGGATCTCAAGATGTCCACCACAGCGCCTCACACTGGTACTGGTCTCATGCAAAACACACATCATTATGTTCGTGCATGCCTTAAAAAAAATCCCCTTTGAAGTTTAGCCACTCTCACACACCCCTTGCCCTTACTACTCCTTCACACACACGCACGCACGCACACACGTACACACACACGCATGCACGCACGAACCATTCTAATTCAATTCAATTTAAAAAAAAAAAAACAAAAAAACACTTTATTGTCGGTGTAAGAGAGAATCTTAAACAGAAAATTTTCTTTGGCCTCACAAACCCAGTTAGTGATCTCAACCACAGTTAGTGGCGAGGATCTCTGATTCGAGTTTGAAAACTAAATGCACTACCAAGATATCGTACGCTGAAATAGGTACATCATGCACACACACATTTGTCGAAACTGCTTCGGGTAAGGGGGAAGGAGGAATCACGATAATGATAAACTAGGCCCTCAAATCAAGCTTCGTCGATTTGCAGAAACCCTCATGATAGCTCCAAAACCCATCTCCACCTTACTTGTTTCTCTCTCTCTCCCTTGTCAGACCCGTTCGTCCGAGTGTCTCTGATGGTGGACGGGAAGAAGGTCAAACGGAAGAAGACGTCAGTACGCCGGGCATCCATTAACCCGGTCTGGAACGAGGCTCTGGCCTTCAACGTGCCGGCCGAGGTCCTGCCCAAGGTTACGCTAGAGATCAGCGTCCTTGACCATGACCTTATAGGTCACGGCGAGGCGCTCGGCTTTTGCGTTCTCGGGGCCGGTCAGAGCGGTGACGAGCTGAACCACTGGAGCGAGATGATGGCCAACCAGAGGAAGTCTATCGCCATGTGGCACACGCTGAAAAAGTAGTCAGGAACGGAGGTCGGTACAAGGGATGTTTGGCCGACAAGACCGACGCCAGGTGAAGGGCAAGGGACGGTTGTTCAGGAGGTCGGTGAAGAACTGCTCGCCAGGGCTCTCACACCGTCTAGTGTGGAGCCTCCAACCTCGCTTCTGCCTTCTGTTTTTGCTTTAAAAAAGTAGACCTGAACGGAGTTCGCTACAAGGAATGTTTGGCCAAGACACGCCAGATGCAGGGCAAGGGACGGTTGTTCAGGAGGTCGGTGAATTAACTGTTCAGCCTCCAACCTCGCTTTTGCCTTCTGTTTTCGCTTGAAGCGTCGACAGGAACGGATTTCGGTACAGATGATGTTAGGTGCAGGGCAAGGAACGTTTCTTCAGGTCGGTGAATTCCACCTCACCGATGTCACACCGTCTGATGTGGAGCCTCCAATCGCGCTCTTGCCTTCTGTTTTTGTGGTCACACGCACTGATGAAGTTTTGTGGATGAAGCGATACGGACAATCAAACCTATGTGATTGCTGTGATATGTCAGCGGGGATTGCAGGAGCTGAGAGCTTGTCTCCGGGATCTTTTGAGCGGATGAGCAGATCCACCAGAATGTTTTGGGGTTTAGTTTTGTTTGTTTTTCTAAGGCCACTATAACTCGTGGTTGTTTTCGGGGAGACTTTGGACTCCCTCATTGCCAGTAAGAAAACAGTTACCGCTTTTAACGGTAAGTAATAAGGACTCAAAAAAAAAAAAAAAAAGCTTCAGAAGACAAAAGTGTCCTGTTCACGAAGCCAAAGGAGTCATACTCACCGTGAGACGCCCTTGTGAATTTTAAGAATGGGAATTCTTGTGCGGAGGTTCTGCTTGTACTGATAGAGGATGTTGGAACATACAGAACGTCGGCAGGTATTAAACGACGCATTTTGAGAACTTGGTCACAGAACTCGAGCCCAAACTCGATATGAACTCTCCAAAGATAAAGGAATTGTAAAGCAGTACATTTTCACTTGACGCTTGTGGATATGATGTGTCCCGCTGTGCTCTGATCATGCTCGTTTGCCCAGACTTTCAAACTTGCTAGATATGAGAACACTGGTACAGCGTTCTTATGTTGTATGGACAAGAAGAGAGCAGACTTCGAGTATGGTCGTGCGTTGTGCGATTCTGTTTACGACGCCAGCACCACACGGTCGTTTTCCCCCCACCTCTATGTGTGAAACATTTCTGCTTATTCTTCTTGTCACTGCAGTATGTATGTTACGTGTGAAATATATAATAAATGTGACAATCATCGTGGTGACAGTTTCATCCATGTAATAATAATAATAATAACTGTTCATTGCACATACGTGCGTGCTCTGAAATATTCGTTGTGCAAGTGCTGTGCTCAGGTAGTGTAAGAGTTTAGGGCTGACAAATGCACGAAATCACTTTCTCAGTTTCTGGTGCCAAATTTTGCGCAGTTTGAGCATCGGACTTACGTGTTCAAAAACCTGCCATTTGCTTGCCAGTATAGTTGCTCATGATGTAAAACGATACATACTAGGACAACATTCAAACTTTTTATTTTTGTAAGGCTGTAAGGCTGCTTGTATAATAATGCCATGCATATCCCAGAATAGCCGTGCTCTTTGGTGCGGGAGGCAGGAAGCCAACAGCAAATGTGGGCTTTACAAATTTACTTCTCTTGCCCGCAATTATGCTTCGTTTAGGCTTCTCTTTTTTTCTTCTTCTTTTTTTTTTTTTTTTTTTTTGGGGGGGGGGGCACAATTTTGTCGGTGTCGATACCAGTCCTTGTATCACAGTGCTATTTATGATTTTATTGCACCTCTGAGATTTAGCAAGGGACACACGTCGACGGTAAACGGGGTAAGTCCAAAATGTCTTCATAATCCTGGATGGGGCAACTAGTCAGTGAAGCCTCCTAGAATCAGTCCGTATGCTTGGTGGCCTTTTAGGTCTCTGAAGAGCTATCTGCTGTCAGGAGAGACCACCCACCACCCGTCTTCGCTAAGAGTGCTCTCCCCAAGAATATGATGTAGAGCCCTTGAATGTCTCGAGGGAATCTACCCTTCAATGAACGGGCCTTGCCAGGAAACGGAGAAGTAGGTCGAAGGAGAAAATTGGTTGGATGTCTGTCCCCTGACACTTGACTAGCTATTGAACGTCATAGCACGGGTATGGGCACGGTGTGCGGGAATGGTAATACAGTGGAACCTCTTTTGGGTGAACATCCCTTTGAGAGACCACCTTCCTGTGCAGACCAATGTTACAATGTTCCTGGGCTGCACTTCTTCACTGTCTGAAGCTTCTTTTGGGTGGCCACCTCTCTTTTAAGACCACTCTTATCTGGCCAATGGAGTGGTCGCCCAAAAGAAGGTGTACTGTACTATATTCTGGCAGTCTTTCTACAGGTCAAAGAATACAAAAGCACGAGGCCTCGAAATGCCTGTATATTACCTATTGGCCTCATAATCACCCTAAAAATGCTTCAATTTAGAAACAACAATTACCATGCACAGACCGTTCACGGGCACGCCCCAGACAGAAGTTTTAAAGATATCGAATGTCTCCTTTCCGCTCAGGCCTCACTTGATTAATACAAGTCTACTTTCTGTTTAGGCCAGCAGGCCACTTCACTCAAGTCCACTCGCGTCACCTCTGCCTCCCATGTGCGCAAAACGTCCCACCTCCACTAGCAGCTTGCCTCTTGTTGCAACCCCCTGGCATGTACCTTGCCCTACAAAATACCAAACTCACGAAAATCGCGCTTTTTTCGTACAAAACTCACGAAAATCGCGCTTTTTTCGTGATAAGAAATATCACTACAAACTAGCACACTCGCCATACAGGGTTCTTCGAATAAACCCCTCGCTCTGTTTGTGTTTGTTACACCACACAAATAAATTGATACAGATACTGGTCAAATCTCATGTCAGTTCAGTTCATTTCAAAATTGTTTCTCTGTGCTTGGAAAAAGCCCCACCCGTGCTTAGCCGAGAATTAGTCTTTGTTGCTTGCGCGGCGTTAAGCCCTAAATAACTAACTAACCCACCCGTGCTCCACCCCATTTGTCAGTAATCTCCCCCAGTGTCGTCTTTGAGACTGTTCCCTTGCTGGTTTGATTCACACAGGCCCTCTCCAGCCCTTGTTTAAGGTCCATCGTCGGTCCCTGCCGCTATGCTCGCCTTCTTTTTAACCCCTCACTCACGTCTGCACTACCAGTTGTTAGGAATAAGTAACGTTGGGCGTATGTTGCGATCTGGTTTATTGTGCCTAGGAGATAATAAGTTGCAATATTTGCCGTATATGCGCTTTGGTGAACTCAAACTCAACTCAACTCAACTCGCCGCTTTGCTCGCCATTGCTGTCCTATGTTTATACTGCCCCGTAGACCGAGGGGAGCCGGGGTGGCCGAAGAGTAGTGCTTTGGACTTCTAATGGTCGGGTCGTGAGTTCGTATTCCGGCTGGGGCCAAATATTTGTGCTGGCTTTTTCAGCGTTGCCCCGTCTTTGATATCACCCGTATGTGGTGGAGAAGGACGTTAAACTCCCAAACACCCACCCCCACCCACCCACCTGTAGACCGTTTACATCAGTTGTCCAACGTTACAGTTTGTGTTGTTTGTTTTTTGGGGGTTTTTTCCAGGCAGTGCAGGCACACTCAGCCGCGAATTAGTCTTTGTGGCTTTCGCTGCTCTAAGCCCTAAAAAAACTCACTCGCTCACCCTATGCTCGCCTTTACACTGCAGGCGGTCTACGGTATAACGACCGAGGATTTGCTCGTGCCACGTGCGTCTCACACTCCTTGCCACTTCTGGCCTTCCTGGACGCCGGCCATCCGTAATGCTTGCCCTGCCGGCGAGAGTGTCTGCTCTTGCAGTCTCTCTGTAGACAAGTACATGAATACAGATACTTGTCAAGTCTCAGCTCAGGAGAAAAATTGCCCTATAACTGTTGTCAGCTTGCAGTTTCCCCCAACTGGCCCCCTTCCGTGCAGGCGTACAGCACAGAGGAACGCGGAATTTGCATGCATCAAGTATCATTGAAATGAACTAACTATCAGTAACCTTTCTTTTTCTGGTGGCCAACAGTTGTACGTTTGCTCGTTTTGCATCTTTTCAGTCATTTTACCTGTGCTGCTTCACGTCGTAATGCATGGGCAAATTCCGAATCATGCCTACATTCATATGATTCATATGACCCGTTTACTCGCTAGACCAACATAAAGCTGCGTATTACCCCCCCCCCCCTCCTCCTCCTCCTCCTCCCCCCCCCCCCACTGCCACTGACGCCATTCCCAAATAAAATACCTTGCTCAATCTTCAACCACACATTCCAACCAACCGCTGATGCTTACATGCTGCTGCGCCCACAGCAAACTTGCAGGTTCGTATAATCAACACACTGTCATATTCTCACATTTCATAATATTTCAAATGCCTTTTTCCTGAAAATGTTTCCTGTTCACTGAATAACCATGATACACCTTGCCTTCTGCTAATAATGTTTTAAGCCCCCTACTAATCTGGAGCTGTGTCGCACTGCAGGGTTCATTGCATGTAACTGAATTCATATGCGAATCAGTCGGAGGAATTCCCTACTGTGGTACTGTGGGCACGGCGCAGCTGCTTGAAGTTTGAATAACGACAGCTGCGGCTGCGAAGCGCGCAACAGATTTTAATTGGTTTCTCTCTCCCCCCCCCCCCCCCTTTTTCTTATGAATTTGCTATGTCGCACGGCGCGCAAAGGATGCATGTCAGCGCAGTTGCTGCCGTTCAGATTGTAGTTAGTAACGCTCAGTTGGTATGGTTCGTCTGTTAGGGGGTGCAAATGTATACCAGTCATTTACAGTGGCAGCAGTGGCAGCTGCGCGGAACGGGGTGAAAATGTATCCTGGATGTGGGTCTCACGAGTTGAAGTCAAGTCAAAGCTAATATAGCCATCAGATGGTAAAGATGTATGTGCGTTTATTGTACCTGTCGTAATTTGTAACCGTTTCTCTTTCCGAAAACGAGCCTTTCGATGAAAAAAGCACGGCAATATCGCGATAGCTGACCGGACTGGAATACAATCGCCCCACTGAGTGGAGAGCTGGAGTACATTAATTTTGCTCCCCCTGAATATAACTGGTATACATTTTGCACCCCGTAGTGGGCGAATTATACCAGCTGAGCTTTAATAGCTGTGATTCGGGCATGTGTGCACTCTGAGACCCAAGTAGAGAACCTCTGACGTTGCCCAAAGCAAAGCAAAAGAGCCCTCATCCACCCCAAAGACACTCGCCCAGCCAAGCAGCCAAAGACACATGCCAGGAACAACTTGTCCTTAAGGGCGAAAAGCCTAGGACGTAAAGCAAGCTAATGATGATGATGGCATGTATGCATTCAGCTCGCAACTCCTCGTAAACTGGCTTTACCTTAGCTGACGTAATGCTCCAGCTGAAATAACTGTTCCACGTGTCACTAACATTGCACATGAGTTAATATTCCCCGCTTGTGTTGCTGAACCATGTTAGCACGTTTTGTTGCTGTTGTTGTTGTTGTTGTTGTTGTCTTGTTTTTGTTGTTGCAGTTGTTGTCCTACTACTTGAATTACTTTACTGTCCCTTTCGGTAAATTTGGGGTGCTTCCCCCCTGGAGAGGCGCGTCGCCGCGGTGCAGTGCCACTAAATCTACCAAACTTATTTTTGAATTTACATGCGGGAGAATCGGGTTTTTTTTGTTTGTTTGTTTGTTTGTTTGTTTGTTTGTTGTTGTTGTTGTTGGTAGGGTTTTTTTTTTGGTTGTTTTTTTTTGTTTGTTTTTGTTTTTGTTTTTTTTTGTTTGTTTGTGTTTTTTTTTTTTTTTGGGGGGGGGGGGGTCTTTCTTTCTTTCTTTCTTTTTCTCGCTTTTTTGTTTTTTTTTTTTTTTGGGGGGGTGCATTGATTGTCGTAGATGACAAGGCACGAAGGCTAAAGTAACTTGCTAACCGATCAACGGGACATTTCGCTAGGCAAACTGCGCTACTCATAGAATGCCCTAGTTGGTCATGCACTCCGCTGTCTACAAAAAATAAAATAAAACAAACATTGTTAACCTGCTATTTGCAATGTAAATTATTTTGGCTGGGTCTGTATGTTTGGTGATGGGCCACAGGTTGTGTTTCATCAATGTTGTATTTTCCACAGAAATAAATCAAATGTTCATTCAGTTTCTTGCATATTTGTAAACGTGCATGGGACGACAGCACGTAAAATAATGATGTATAATTATTAATATAGCCCCGCGCATGGTATCACGTGTACGTGTAGTTGCATATTATGCATATTACATCCGTATTATACGTGAATGTTGTACAGTGTTCGTTCGTGTGATATCTGGTTATATTTTTGTATCCGTTTCATTTATTTTTTAATGAATGATCATTTCAGCTGCATTTTTTTCTTCTCAATCACACACACACACACACACACACACACACACACACACACACACACACACACACACACACACACACACACACACACACACACACACGCACACCAGTCCTCTCTCCCCCTTTCCGGCAGATTTGGCATTCGTCTCCAGTGTATTAAAGACAAGTCTAAAATTCAATTTTAGCATAGAAACTACATTGGAGTTTGGTGTGAGTCAAGGACCACTTCCCAATAGACTAACCTACACGGCAAAACCCGAGGCCAAAGCCGCGCCCCTTTCCTCTGCCGTGTGCTGGCAAAACACAATACGTCCATGGCGCCGTTTATGGGAAAAAGGGGTGATTTCAAGATGAAAGACATTGATGTAAGGGTCTTTTTCCGCAAATGACGGCGGGGAACCGGGGTGGTCGAATGGTAGAGCGTTGGACTTCTAATGCTCGGGTTGTGAGTTCGATCCCGGCTTGGGCCAAATATTTGGGCTGGCTTTTTCATCGTTGCCCCGTCTTTGATATCACCCTATGTGGTGGAAAAAGACGTTAAACCCCCAGACACCCACCCACCCACCCACCCGCAAATGACGGCAATGGACTTACTGCCTTCTTTCATGTTTCAGTGATATCAAACTAAACGTGCTTCCCACGTTGTAGTGTCTGGCAAAAAAGCTTGCCAGACTGACCATGCCACGTGTTGCGCTCATTATGCCGCAGGGCGCGATTGGCTGAATTCTGTTGCCTCGACTCTTTTGACTGACAGGAATTGGGTCGTCCGTTCCGGATGTTGTCATACAGACTTCAACATAAGTCAAGGACCACTTGCAAATTTGGCTGAAATTCCTGGAAGATGTCCGTGCAGCACATGGTGGTTTTTCAGCTTCAGCAAGCTTTGCAGGATGCATTGTTAACCCTTTAACACTTTCACAGCAAAAAAAAATTGAAAGATTCCTTGATCTCTATTTTTTTGTGTGAATTCTTAAAAATTAGACCTGTCTGTCAAGGTGGTCCTTGACTTATGCTGAAGTCTGTAGCTTGTAAACAGACAAGATCAGATGACCAGTCTTTACAGCTGTGTATAAAATTTCCGCCATGGCGCCTTCATTGAGTTACGCATGTTTTTGCAAGTAGTCCTTGACCTTTTTGTGATGAATATGTATAAATTACAATTTGCTTCCGCTGTGATTGGACTACGGTTTATTATAATATGCAGCAATAATTTAAACATGGGTCGTTATATTTTGGGCCAGTAATTAAAATTGTGTTATCGAGGTCGACTAGAGGAGGAAACCGTTGAATTCACTGAATTCGCCCTGTACATAGATTGACATTACAAACACGAGACCTTTCTCCAAAAAAAAAAAAAAAAAAATACAGTGTTGATGTGGAAAATCATAAGGCGATGGCAGTTCCATTGCACGAGGGAACTGTTCCATTTGACTGTATAACTGGATCTGCTCGTCCATCACAGTCAAATCAAAGGCTCCCCAGTCTGACACATCATGAGATGTGTCAAAACAAAGGAAACACCCCCAAAGTTGCACCCGTGGAGTGGGTGAATCTCAGCTGTGTGGGAACAGCCTCCCTGTTGGGCCCCGTTCTGGGTAGGAGCCGACCTAGGTAAAATCGTGTTCAGCTGGGTTGTTCGCCTGTTCCCTTAGGATAACTGTCCCTTCCTCCCCCCCCCTCCCCCCCACCAATAACCTGCCCGTTAACTGGGGCCGTCTCCAATCACTTTTGTGCCGGCGACGTTAAACCCTAGCGTACGGAAATTCATAAGAAATGTTCTCGGTATGGTTACGCAAAAAAGAAAAAAAAATTGCATGTGGTTTTGCAGAGCTTTTTTCTGTGTATTTCAAATTTGGTTTCCACATAACAGGACTACATTGTCTCATTACACTCAGTACTTCGAATTGGGGGCCTTGTTTCTCTCTCTCTCTCTCTCTCTCTCTCTCTCTCTCTCTCTCTCTCTCTCTCTCTCTCTCTCTCTCTCTCTCTCTCTCTTTGCTTCTTTTTTTTATTATTTTTTTCTGTCCCAACAGTTACTCTTCACCATGTCCAGTGGTATTCCTTCCAGGTCATGTGTGGAATCCACGGAAGGCTCGAAAGCTGGGTCATTTTGTTTTGCATGATGATGAGGATGATGATGAGAATGCTGCTATGGAGGTCCATGTGATTTGGGACCACGTGACAAGGGCGCATTCCGCGCTTCCTGTCATACATATCCCGATTTTAACCAGACCCGGAAAGTAGAGCACATGCGGAGCCGGTCATGTAACCAACACGGGAAATTTGCACCCAAAGTTACACCCGTGCAGTGGGTGAGTCTCAGCTGTGTGGCAAGAGCTTCCCTATTGGGCCCATAGCACACCTGCTCTTGGTAGGGGCCGACCTAGGTACAGCTGAAACAAAAATCCTGTTTGCCTCGGCTGGGATTCGAACCCTGGTCTCCCGGTCCATTGTCCGAAGCGTTTACCTCCACAATACGAGGGCCGGGTGTTGGGGTGTTTTTTTTTTTTGTTTTTGTTTTGTTTTGTTTTGATTTTTTTTGTCCATGTCTTAGCGACGGTGGCCCAAAAGCGACTACAATTTTGCACGTTTCTTAAGTGCATCATGATGTTACCAGAATGAGCAGCCCAGTTTCAACAGATCTGTAAGCAATGGACAGTTCATTTGTGTCTCGCCCTCGCCCTTTAATAACTCTTTTATAACTCTGTCTATGCTAAGGTCCCCATTTGGTGCCCTCACGTTCACAGCGCTTGGCTGCTTGGCCGAGGTCCGATTTTCGGGATCGCCAACTTGCTGTCTTTATTCTCAGTCATGACATCATCCAGTGCCCGACTGAGACCAAATATGTGTGCTAGCCCCTTTCTCGTTGCCCCGTCTTTGATATCACATATATAATTGGTGGAAAAAAGTAAACACCCACCCCCACCCACATCAGGTATTATCAGCGAGGACATTTTGTCACATCATAGTTCCCGTTGAGTGGACAAGAAGCAGTGGGGCACCATTCCGTCAGTGGCACTCCTCACTTGATGTTGTCGTCTACGTTTCAATTTTCATCTGTGTCGGCGATCATGAGACTTGGTGGTAACACGGATGACAGTTGCTGTGCATAACTTTCATCTTTATCACACTGTATAACAGTGCAGTTACGTTGCATTGTTGCTATTGTGCTATTCATAATGGCCTTTCGTCGACCGTGTGCATCGTGTGAGGTCGTGTCACTATGATATCTGTTGGTTCAAAGTTACACAGAACGTATTTATCATCATATGAATATTTATGAGTGTTATCAACTTTGTTTGTCGTTGAACGGTGCGACTATATTGACGTGAATTGTGATTTTACTGTTATATTTATTATATAATATTCACGTACGTGTTGTGAATGTTGTATTATGTCATGTTGGAATGCGTCGCGTCGTGCTGCTGTGAAACAAATGACATACACTTTATGCTAATCAGCCGGCATCTTTCGCTGATAACGCCGTTTGGTGTCTATGGTCCCGTGACGATACTTTCCCTGAATGCTGAGACTGAGGACCAGGCAGAATTCACGAATGTATCATGAATATGAATCTTTGAACTCGTGTGCTACACATTAAACAGAAATAATGATGTTGCAGTTGTTTGCATGTCATAGAAACGGTAACCAAAATAGTGACAATAATGGCCCCATGTCAGATATTTTTGTTCTGGGCATTCAAGTTTAACTTGAGGTTTTTACGCGCCCAACTTTCGTGTAACATTGCTTGCGTGATTCATAATCAGAGTTTAGACGTGTGATCGGAAAACAGAAACCAAACTAGCGTGCAATGATTTTTTCAGAAATCAAATATTGTCTAAGTCTTCGCAGATTCGATAGCTGACGAAGAGGTATTACCCCAAACATTTGTTCACAAATATTAATTCTCAGTTGACCGCTTACTTCACACAGACACACACACACAGACACACACAGACCCCCCCCACACCCACACACACACACACACACACACACATACACACACACTTTTGACGCTGCAGGTTCCGAAACCTTTCGCCGGAACTGATCGCAGTGCACAGTGTGCCAAACTACCAAATAAACAGAGCCGGAGATGTCGTCTTCATAGCTTATTTCTGGCCGTAATAGCATACACTAACGCGTGGAAAGTTCGTTCCAAAAAACGGCCCAACAAGCGTGGCTGTTCTGTAGGCTGTTCCATCGTGTTTTTAACTCCCTCCCCAAACCTGGGCCGCCAGGAGGTTTGAAATTGCTGAATTGTGGAATGGCTCTTAGCGGCTCTGTTTTAGGCCCGGTGCAACACTGTAAGAGATACCGAAGTACTGTCTGTCTGCGCTCTTTTTGTCCAAGAACGGCACAGTAAAAAATATACCCATCATTTTTTTTATGTCTTTTGGAACTTAAATTTCACTACGGATATTTGCATAACCTACAGATTTCAAATTTTCTTCTGGTCTCACTTTTCTTCTTCTTCATTTTCTTATTCTTCTTTTTGAATCCCCTAGATAGCAAATGTAAATTTATTCTTTGAATACAAATCAGGAAAACAGATAATGTGTCAGTAATCAGTGTAAGTGAAAGGAAAAGCGATTAAACATTGGTCAGTTCAAACAACAGGGATGCGATAATTGAAATTGTATACCGTGCCCATGGTGTGTGGCATACATTCACCGGACGTAGAGTAATGTTTGCAGGCTTGCAAACGTTCAGACAACCAAAATCCTCCGCTCTTCGTAATGAAGGTATTTTTGTTGAACAGAAAAATGTACTACTCTGTGTGTATATTCCACATGTGAAGTTCATATCAGTGAAATAAAAAATATTATTTTGGTGTTTTTCGATGTTTTCTCTGTTTGATTTGAAGTGGCTGAAATTGGTTGGTGTGTTCATCATTATTATCACGAGTAGCACTGGTAGTTACATAAGATAAGAGATTTTATTTCTATTCCCGTGAAAAGGAAAATTCGATTGTCTGCTCCTTAAAACAAAACGTACGCGATAACCGCGCGTACACACACACACTCACACACACACACACACACACACACACACACACACACACACAGTGTCTCAGTTGTAAAAGTGCAACTGAAAATCAGGACGATTATGGTAAGCAAATAAATGAGAAATAAATAAACGATACATCAAACTCATAAATAAAGACCATTGACCATTTTAATAGTTATTTGTCTCAGTAACAGCAAACGCATACAAACAATTAGCTTTTTTTCTTGCCGCAATCCCTAACCCCACACACACCACACCCCACATCCCAGTTCAAAGGAGTCATTTGTTTTTTTAAAGGCCCTGTTATTAAGATTTGTAGGCTCACAGTTCCAAGCCGGGTGATATCTAGCATCAAATCACTAAGACACATACACAAAGACAGCCACAGACCGAGTGGAAGCCAGAGGAGAATTATCCGTCGACAGTGTTGCGGACTTACTCGACCTGGTACTAGCACCCTGCGTTCGTGCAGCTGGCAAGGGAAAACATGACGAACGTCCTTTATTAACAGCTGAGATTGCCTCGTTCGCGCGGCCATCTAACGTCAGTGTGTCGCATTCTGAGCTCTACTAATCTCACAGCTCCAGGGAACTTCGAGCGTGCAGGCGCAGTCACAAGAACAACTGTTCCAGAACGTGATTTTTTTTTTTTTTTTTTTGCCTCAGTAGGAAACATGAAAATTGCGCGTTTAATTGAACCGAGAGGAGAGGATGTGTGTTAGGGAGTTTAACGTCCTTTTTTTTCTTTTCTTTTTTTTTTTGCACGTATGGGTGATTTCAACGACTGGGCAACGAGGGGAAAAAGCCAGCACAATATTTGGTCCCAGCCGGGATTCGAACTCAGGACACGAGCAGCCGAGCATTGAAAGTGAACCGAGAGGAAAGCAAGGCAACAAATGTAAAGCAAAAGTAGCACCCATTGAAGGTGTTTGTTCATCCCACCCCCCCCCCCCCCCAAAAAAAAAAAAAATAGCAATAGTTTTTGAGCGAAATATTTAGATGTGCACCAGAGAACTGAAAAAAAAAAAATCGTACAGCGCGTTTGCTTTCATTCGCAGCTTTGGGGGTCTGTTTTGCCAGCTAAAGGGAAGCTACCCGTGTTATGCAGATCACGGTGACGTCCCTTGAGTCCGTTGCCTGAGGCTCTGATCAAACACGAAAGAGAGACTGATGGGCCACGCCCACCCGTTCCACACACAGCTGTCCGCTGTCAGATCAATATGGAGCCTTCATTACACGCGACTTTCCCGTATGCATGTCCGCTGGCACCTTGAAATTGGCTGACAGTATGTGTTCGCTGAAACACGTTTACGATAAAACACGGCAAACGCCTATAAAATTACTAGACAAACAACAAAAACACAACAGCTGTCTTTTTAGCCTGGCGCGCGCCGGTTCTGGCATCGACAGCTAGGCCTGACAGCCACTGAATTATTCATGAGCGCGTGCCCGTGACATAATGTGCAGCGCTCCAATAGACAATGACAGACAGGTTCAGTGTATCGATTTCTATCTCCCTCTCCCTCTCTCTCTCTCTTGCCTCTCTCGCTGTCTTCACACCCCCTTTTTGTTTCGCCCCATTACGTTCCCTTTCTCTCACTGCCTAGTCTCATCAGCAGTCAATTGTCTTTCCAATACTACACTGACTGGCCTAAGTAAAACTTGCATTGTAAAGACTGTTGCTGCTGATGCTGGCGTGGTTTTGAGTACTGAGCTGCCGCTAGCTGTGTCACAATCTCACCATCTTAGCTAGCACCACACCGGGTAGCAGAATAGAACACAGGCTGGCAGTGGAAAATATAGACTCAGCCGTTCCAACCCTACACTGATAGTCAGTGCTTGCGACCATAGCAAAACAAAACAAAACAAAACAAAATAAACTGTGCGTCAAACACTGCTAGCTGATGAACATCGCCTAGCACTAATAACCCGAGTTCTGCTGCTTGCTGTGTGACACTCAGAGAGACCCAGCTATACAGACTGACTCTGCTCTGGAACTGCTGTCCAGTGCACGCGACAGGCAGGCAGGGAGACCCAGCGGTATCGGCCACATCACATCACTGGGTGGTGGTAATATTTTTAGTTCTGGCCAGCGTGTGCGATCGCCTGGAATCCGTAGGCTGCTGCTGCTGCTGCTGCTGCTAACGCGGAGTCTTTCTATAGTTGTTGGTGGGGTTTTTCACAGCTCGCATGGTGGTGGTGGTAGTGGTGTTCATACGCACCGTTCGATCTCTTCAGTGGTCGCAGTAGTAAGCTAGCATGGGAGATTAGAAGGAGCAGAGAGCGGCAGAAAAGGCTATCTCACGTCAGTCAAGGACCGCTTAAGTTTAGCAACTGAGTGGACAATCAGGATCGACATTCAGAGCGAAGGGTTTTTTTTTTTGCATGCACGTTGCTTGTCGTCTATCACCAGAGTCACGGTCATCGTTGCTGTCGTTTCGCCGCTGTCGTCAGGGTGTCATCGCGGTTGTCGTCGGTGTCATCACTGATCTGCTGTATGCCTGTTTATGCCGGCCAGCCAGCCATCGCTTCAAAGACTGGTGAGTACTTTGTTCTAGCAAGTTTAGCAACTCTTCACATGACATTACTGAGCAACTCAGTGACTTACATACGCTTCACATGACATTGCTGAGCAACTCAGTAAATTACATAATTATGCTTCACTTGGCATGCTGAACAAGACAGTGACTTCGCGTGCGTAACATGGCATTAATGAGCAACTCAGTAACTTACATACGCGTAACATGGCATGCTGAACAACTCAGTAACAGAAATACAAGTACCATGGCATACTGATCAACTCAGTAACATGCATACGCGAAACATGGCACACTGAGCAACTCAGTAACTTACGGCATACGCGTAACATGGCGCACTGAGCAACTCCGTCACCTCCATACGCGTAACAGGAGCACCTCAGTAACCTACGCCTTACGTGGCATACTGACCAACTCAGCAACGTAAATCTATATGTTTGAAAGTTGTAGACAACTCTGAGAATGTATACCGCCACTGTAAAAGTTCAGAAAAAAATTCAGGCGAGAGTAACTTCCCTTGAAGATTTTCCTTTTAACTTGTCTGATTCTCTGCCCCTGACCTGATGGCGTTTGAGTCATGGAGACAACCCTTCAGTCAGTGAACGTAAAGGTTGCCGATTTTTGAATTGTGGAGACCTCACAACAGATATTCCTTAGAGTCAGTGTTGCTTGGCTACATTCACCACAAGATGCTCCCCAGGCAGATGGCAACGCTTCAAGGGGCTTTTGGGGATAACGGTGCATATAACCCCGCAGCATATGATAATAATGACAAAGTCCCTGCTGACTGGTTGGTCATTGGCTACAGGTTGCCTGATCTGCATTTTAAACCATCAATGGGAAAACAGCGTTACATGGAAATGTTGCTGGGTTGTAGGGATTTGTGATCATACTCAAAATAAGAATGAAATCTGCACGTTGTTGTTTGTACTGTGTGCTAAGACCTAGAACTGGTTGGAGATGGGAAACAAGGGGTTCAGAATAAGAAATTTAAGCCGGCTCTTGACTGGGCACTGCGGAGCGCCACAGTGCTGTCCACAGTTGTGACACAGTTCTGATTTGGGGGGTTTTCGCCGCTTTGTCGTCATCACAGCAACCTGCCCAGTGGGTTTCAAATAGCCACGACTGTGACTGTGGGTTCCACGACAGATTCTGACTGGCTGTACTACGTCACTCGGCGCGCAAACATGGCGGACAGTGCATCTTCAATCGGTTTGTCACCGAGCACAGCTGTGGTCAGTTTTGTAGTTAGCAGACACACCGAGCGCAACGACTGTGATGTGCACATGTGTGTTTCGCGCGCTGTGCCCAGTTAAGAGCAGGCTGTAGATGTTAGAAAGGGCGTTGTGTTTACATGACTTCACTCGGGAGAGGTTTCAACAATTTCAGGATGAAGCTGATGATGCACCCCCAAACGTCGACTTGTCTGGTCCTTGTGGCTAAGTTTCATTGTTGTTGTTTGGGCTTCCTTTGGGTGTAAACAAGTTTACTGCAATATGGGTTGTATAACTGAAATTTATGAGCATAAACAAGCAAAGCTTATGGCAATGCTCAAGGTGGAACAAATACAGTGTGACAATATTGCCACAATGGCAGACTAAATTCATCCCAGAATCTGATAAATCAACACTACAGGAGAGAGAGAGAGAGAGAGAGAGGTCACAACAAAACACAACAAAACAACAACAACACTGAAAACAACAACAACAACATCTCCGCTAGGCTGCGCTCGACTCTGTTCAAAAACGTATCATGTGACTAAAAACGTGCTGCACGAGTTATGAGATACTGAACTTAACTTTACTGGGTTTCCTCTTCCTCTTCTTCTTTTTCTTCTTTTTCCTCTTCTTCTTCTTCATCTTCTTCTTCTTCCTTTTCTTCATCATCATCATCATCATCATCACCTTCCTTCTCCTCTTCTTCTTCATTTCAATAGGTTTCCTAGCTTCTACCACTTGCAGTCACCTCCTCTTCTTATTCTATGACACCATGCAGTTTCCAGGAACTTTGCGTGACTCAAGTGACTAGGCTGGCGACAAACGTGACGCTGTCAGGTGTTTAATTACCGCGCTTCAAAGGGAGTTTATGACACGAGGCTATCAGACTGATCCCCCCTTTCATGGTCTGCAAAGTGCGGGGTCACTGGTCGCTTTGGCGACTTTGATGTTCAGGGGGCTGTCCCCGTGGACTCACTGACTGATCGATTTGCACTTACGAGAAACCTATACGGGAGTTTTGTACACGTGGACGTTGTACTCGATAGTCGTGGCTTTGGTATTTAACGTACAGGGACGTTGGATTCGATAATGCTGCATTTCGTACGAGGCAGCTGTCCGAGTATAGCGTGCACGTGGACGTTGGGGTGCATTTGACCGAGCTGTTTCTGAGAGTGGTTGAAAAGAGGGCATGTTTTACTGTATTTAAAATCAAGCCTGTTTTGGCGCATGACAGGTGGCCTGTTCTGATCGAAGCATGCTCTGAGGCATGTGCATAAAATGGGGGACTGTACCGTTTTCAGCTGCATTAGTGTGTTTTAGGAAGGCAAGGGAACTGCATCCGCAGAGCCTGACAATTTGGCTGGCATTTATTCTTCATTTTTTTTTTCTTTTTTTCTTTTTGCACGCTGTCAGTAGTTTCAGCAGTTTCTTACGCGGTTCAAAGCGCCGCGAACTGAACCCAACACGCATGCTCACGTGAATCACAAGCATTCTATCACACATTGGACGTGAACACATTACAATCACGTGGTGCGAAGGGTCAGCTCAGCTGTTTAAGTTTAGGAATTAAGAATTGCATTTATTTTCAATATTGGCTGGCTGAACATTTGAAAAGCTGAGGGAGAGGAAGCCGGAGTACCCGGAGGAAACACCCGACAATCGGTGCCACCTACGAGGACGAAAAATTCTTTGCCCCGAGTGGGTCTCGAACCTGACCTCTCGCATTGGTGACATAAGTCGCTTAACCACTAGACTAGCGATCGCCTATAAGCACCTTAGCAACTCGGAGACCGCTCACTAACATTCTGGGAGACAACATAATGTAAAACCGTTATCGTTGACCGCTGACCCCCCTTGACGCTTGATGTCGTTCATGTGACGGAGGGTTCAGCCAAGCAATTACCGCCTTGTTTATTTTCCTGGGAAGCCCCGGCCTCACCGAGTCACGTCTGGTACGCGAATATTGATTGGCTACTCGTGGTGGTATAATATTTGATACACCACGATGGGTGTGCTTCCCTGGCACTTTGTTGTCGCGCGACCCCCGCGGGTGTGTAGTGCTTTGCTTTCCGGGTTTAGGCCGAAATCCTCGTGAATTAGGTATGTAGATCAATGAGCTCACGAGATGACTGAGTAATGTATTTCTAGTGTGATGGCCCGGTCATGGTACTGTCGGGTGCAGTTTGTCGAGCTGCCCCAAAACTGTTGCGGCAGACAATGGTTGGTGAATGGCGAACGGGGCATCAGTAGAAGTTGATCTATATTATGTCGTTGCGACTGACGACTCAGAGCGGTGCAAAATGTGTGTGTGTGTGTGTGTGTGTGTGTGTGTGTGTGTGTGTGTGTGTGTGTGTGTGTGTGTGTGTGTGTGTGTGTGTGTGTGTGTGTTGTTTTTTGTTGTTGTTGTTGTTGTGAACGGTTATTGTTTCTTTGTATGGGAGTGTTTGTTTCTTTTGTGTGTGTGTGTGTGTGTGTGTGTGTGTGTGTGTGTGTGTCGTTGTTGTTGTTGTTGTTGTTGTCGTCGTTGTTGTTTGTCAAGTAACTGTTTGTTTATGTGTTTGCTTCTTGTGTGTGTGTGTTTGCTTCTTGTGTGTGTGTGTGTGTGTGTGTGTGTGTGTGTGTGTGTGTGTGTGTGTGTGTGTGTCGTTGTTGTTGTTGTTGTCGTCGTTGCTGTTTGTCAAGATACTGTTTGTTTATGTGTTTGCTTCTTTTGTGTGTGTGTGTGTGTGTGTGTGTGTGTGTGTGTGTGTGTGTGTGTGTGTGTGTGTGTGTGTTTGCTTCTTGTGTGTGTGTGTGTGTGTGTGTGTGTGTGTGTGTGTGTGTGTGTGTGTGTGTGTGTGTGTGTGTGTGTGTGTGTGTGTTGGCATTGGCAGTTGTGGCGCTCCTTTCCTGAACCCCTCCAGAATAGCCCCATGTACTCCAGTTGGGTCACAGTGATAACCCGTTTCATGAAAATTTCATCCTTGCCTTTGTTTCGTCACGTATTTTCTACACCTACTTCAACTAGCGTTCCCTGTCCGAGTGAATAAGTCATGATCTATATAGAGCTTCTGGTCTGTGGGCAAACCGACTCGCGCAAAACATTTTTTTTTTTCCTTTCGCCTTTGTTTCTGTCGTTCGGTCTTTTTTTCTTTCTTTCTTTTTTCTTCCTTTCTTCCTTCCATTGTTTCTTCTTCGTTCTCCTCCTCTTCTTCTTCTTCAATTTGTGCTGGCCTTTTTTCTCGTCGCCCCGTCGTTGATATCATAGTCACCCATACATGGTGGAAAAGGACGTAAAACTCCCAAACACACACACTCTCCCCCCCCTTTCCTTTTTTGTAGTCTTAATGTAGTCTTATTCTTAGTTGAATAGTCTATGGACGGTAGTGTTTGCAGGGCAGTGTGCAAGAGAGGCCTTCCAGTGTCTAACAAACTCTGTCCTGAAATAAAGGTCATTATAATCATCATCGCTACTCTCTCTCTCTCTCTCTCTCTCTCTCTCTCTCTCTCTCTCTCTCTCTCTCTCTGCCAAACAGGTGGAAGACTTTGTGACAACAATTCTGAAACCCTTACGCCGACCTGAATCCCCCCCCCCCCTCCTTCCCCCCTCTTATTTCTGCCCTCTGCCTGAGGCCGTCATGCCGCGACTGAAAATGCCAGGCCCTTTCGAAAAACGGAAAACCCGCTATAAAATACGAACAGAGTCACTTACCCCATATATCGAATGGAGATTACCAGGATATGGATCAAAGTATACACACTGCTGTGAGGCGAAAGTGTTTCCAGGGACGGTGTCAAACAGGACGGCGGGCTTCGAGCGCAGTGTCGTGGCTGGTGGCATCGATTCGGTGGGTAGTTGTTTTCCCTCTACTTCTGGAGTGGTTAGCTGGGGGATGAACTTAATGTGTTTGGACAAGCTGTGCTTAGCTAGGAGAGATGGAGTGTTGGCGCCTTAGTCTGCTTACATAGCTCTCTTCTCTGAATTTGAAGGCAAACAAAAAACACACGTGCACAAAATGTGAGGACATTGATGGGGATTGTCATGCGCGCGCGCACACATATACACACACCCTTACGCG